>SMGU01007105.1:0-22505 GCA_004348175.1 Puccinia novopanici
GTACGGCCTTGGAGACGCAGAACCATCGTCGCACCTTCAGGACGCTCGTGGCGGGCACCGAGGCCTTACATGACATCACGGACGCCAAGGGTGCCTTCTTTATGGACATCAATGAGGATGGCAGCCTGGATGTGGTGATCCAAAGAGCGCTTCCGATCCATCCTCCTAGCTCCGATTCGCCCGCCGCTCGTGCCATCTCTATCTTCAAAAATAACTTTTTTAACGACGCCTTCTTCCTCAAGGCTATCATGCTCAATGGCGCCTGTTCTTCCCGATGTCCCGCCCGTGACGGCCGTGCTGACTACCGGGTAACTGTTGTTTTTCTTGAGGTTGGGATTCATTTTCTTGCTAACCTGTGTGCTTGACTTGATGTAGCCATATGGGGTCAATTATGCAGGCGCTTCGTACAAGTTTACGATCCAGGATACGTATGGAAAGCGACGAGCGACAGCAGGTAAGAGAGAGAGAGCGTAGTAGGTGCTATGGAGAGAAAGGAGTTGAAACGGGATGGTGATTATATAGTTGGGCAGATGCCGTTTAACATGTATGCTTCGCCGGCGAGTCCGTACAGTTTTTTTGGGCTGGGGAGGACGAACAACTATGTGGAGGAGATGTATGTGGGGAGCACGCGACACGAGGGTGTGCACTATGTGAAGATTGAGGGGGTGTTGCCCAACTCGCAGCTGGTGGTGATTCCGTTCCAGCCGCGGGGGGTCGTCGCCGGCCCTGAGGCGTGGAAGAAGGAGCTCTTCCTCCAGCCCGCTGACTGGATCCCTTGGGTCTCTCTCTCCCTCGTCGCCGTCACTTCCCTCCTCGCCATCCTCGTCGTCGTCCTCCATCTTCACCAAAAAGTCTGCTCTCTCTTCTCTCTCTCTTCTTATCTCTTTGTTGCGCGCTTTTCTCATGTTTTTTTTTTTTGACCATTTGTAGCAAGAGGATGAGCGTGAACGTCGACGCAAGGCTCATACCATCAAGTACGTCCTTCCCTTGTGCTGCGGTGTGGTTTGTTTGTTGATATTTGAATTGGACGCAGTTTCGATGCCTTGTAATATATTATTTTTGTTATCTGTGTGTTTGTATACTGCAATGAAGAGAGAGTGGAGATATGATTGAGTGGGGTGTTATTTAATTCGGGAGTTGAGTCGGAGTTATGATAAGGGATGATTACGTCATACTCTGGTTGGGTTGTTAATTATTTTTATTTTTTTCTCTTACATAAGTTCGACTGTTTCTGTTTTTTATTTCTCTTGACCAAGTTCCCTCTTGATTTCTGTACACTACTACTACTACTAGTCATCATCATGTTCTCAACTACCCTTCAAAACAACTACCAGTTCCCCATCGTCAACTTCAACTCACCAACACCACCCACCATGAACGACAATAACGACTACTTTGAACCACAACAACAACAACAACCTAATAACACCAGACCACTCCACCAGAAAACTCAATCAGAAACTAACATGAGACTCAACCTACCACACTCATTCCCAAAAACAACATTCGATAACAGTACTCCCATGCTCAGAAAGAAATCAGGCGAAGTGGTCAGATCCTCACTCAAATTCACCCCCACCTCATCCACCGTCTCAGCCTGCTCCTCCAGATCCAACTCATACTCCAACTCACGCAGCGCACCCGCCACCCCAAACCAAGGACCCAAGGCAGTCCACTTCGACGCACATCTCGAACACGTCCGACACTTCCTCTCCCAACAGAGACCCATCGCAGTCAGTCGCGACGGCTCACCCATCGAAACGGAGACGGAAGGCGAGGAGGAATACCCCTTCCCAGACATGATTGACTCGGGATCAGCTCGCTCCAAACTGGTCATCGAACTACCCAACATGCCCCTCAACCCCCGTCTGTCGAACAACCACGTCTGTCTCCAATCCTTGGAACTGGCCCCGGATGGGAAGAACCTCAAGGGATTAGTCATGGTTGAGAACCTCAGCTTCGAGAAGAGAGTCGCCGTCAGATTCACCTTCGACAGATGGCAGACCGTCTCGGAAGTCACCGCCGACTATCTACGCTCTTCTCATCAAACTCACTCATCCTCTCACCACTCGAAACAACCACTCCCCCTCTCTGTCGATCTGTTTGCCTTCACCATCAAGCTACAGGACGTCCTGGCGCGCATCGAGGAACGCGAGATGGAAATCGCCGTGAGGTATCGTGCCGCGGGAGGCGAGTACTGGGACAACAACTCGAACGCCAACTATCATGTACGGTTCAAGCATCTCCGCAACGGCAACAGTAGCCAACAACAACCACATTCCTCACACAAACTGGTGGGCATGACACGTTCACAAACGACGACGACGACGACCACGACCACGACGACAGGGAGCAGTGGTGGGACGCAGCAGCAATGTTCATGGGCTACGACGTTGCGAGCGGAGCTGGACCGACTGGTTGGAGACGACCTGGGGGTGTCGATGATAGTTCCGAAGCGAAAGGGGCCCTCGGCCTCCTTTTCGAGCGGGACGAGCACCTCATCTTCTTCGTGTTCGAGCGGCAAGCTGGATGCGCTGACGGCGGGCTGCCAGCTGCGCGCGGGCACGGGGCTCTCGGCGCGGTACGACTTTGGTCTATCGCTCAAGCAGGCCGCCGCCCTGCCCCACGCCGCCCGTCCGCCACGCTTCCTGCCCGTCATCCCCCACCCCATCTCGCCCGTCCCCGTCGAATGGCTCGGCATCCAACAACAACAACCCCATCAGAGATCCTCCTCCTCCTCCGTCGCCCATCATCATCATCGTGCACACACCAAACGCTGGTCCACACCCCTCGCCAATATCCAGATCCCTAACCTCCCCCCTTCGCCCCCTCAAGATGCCCCCTCCTCCGCCGACACCCTCCGCAACCTCTCTCTCTCCTCCAATCCTGCCCCCTCGTCCACTCCTCTCCCTCCTCCTCCCGCTTCTTGCCTCAAACAAGACCCCATTCCTTCCCCCCGTTGCCCCTTCGAGTCCGGCCTCGTCACCCCCCAATCCCCGTCTTTGACCGACGACTCCACTTGACTCCTTTTTCCTCTCTCTCTTTTTCTCTTTTGGATCTCGTCTCTTTCTCTTTCTTTCTCTCATGTGATGTTGTCTCAGTAGTGTATCGTTCCTCCTCCTCCTCCTTTTTTCTTCTCTTCTCTTCTCTCTCTCTCTGATCTCTCTACTGATATATTTGAAGAAGTTACCGTTTTTCTTTGAACGTCTGCGCATCTCGACGAAAGATTATTTAATCATGTTGTTTTTTATCTCTTTGTGTGTGTATGTCTTCCCGTGTCACGCGCCCATCGCTACTATATATATATATAAATAGACATTCTCTCTCTCTTGCACTATACATGATGAGGCAGTCGAGACGGGGTCGGAGCGTCTCTTTTGTTGTGGCCTTTAGTGGAGGTGCTGCGAGTGTGAGAGACGCAGGTGTGGTGGTGCTGCAAGAAAACAAGGACACGGCGGGGTCGGGCTGGATCAGAGAGAGGCCGGGTGGTCGGGCGTGGAATGGAGAGACGGGGCTGCTGTCGGGGTTGGGCGGGAGGGACAAGTATCCTCCCCTCCTCCCCCCCACTGTGGCCGGAAAAAAAAAGGGGCCTTTTTTAAGAGACCACGTGTTGTAGTTTTATAATTCACAGTTCTCTAGACTCGTTGGTTGCCCTTTCTGCACACCACTTATCACACACAAACTAAGCAGTGAGTGTCTACCACCAACTGGGCCCAGCATCCTCGAGCTCACATTGAAAACTGCTGTCTCACCCCAGCTCAGTAGACCACCGTGAAGCGGTGGGCAAAAAAACCACCTGAAACCATGCCCACCACAAAACTCTTTTTGAAGATCAGCCACAAGCTGCGGGATCTCCATTGTAGACAGATGGCACAAGCCATACTCCCACTGTCCCCGTGAGTCCCACTGTCCCCGTGAGTCCCACTGTCCCCGTGAGTCCCACTGTCCCCGTGAGACATGGCCAAAGTCCGTGGAATTGCATGGATGCCTGAGCATGCGGCAAGATAAGCACTAACACAAATTTTTGGAAAATAATGGCTAAATCCAACAGCTCCCACACACTATAAATAGCCTACGCGTAAGGAAGTCAATTTTTCCTCACCCCCCACTTCCATCAATAATAATCACTTCCTCACCCCCCACATCCTTGGTTATAAGCTTGACAGCCAGGTGCTACCCGTTATCAACAATTGCTTTAATTCAAGTTAAATTGTGCTGTGCACCCTTTCATTCCCAAACCCAAATCTGCCTCCATCACCAATCCCATATCTCGTGAGGTTGCTTGCACTTTGATTTTACGACTTTCTCTCTGCCAAGTTCCTGTCCCAACCTTCCTTGCACTTTGTTCTTCCGACCTTCTTGCATTTCACCAGCTACAATCTTCAAATTCGATTTTTTAGTGCCTTGGATTTCAGCATTTACTTCCTTTCCTCTGATTCCATTCCCTCCCCTGCCTTTGACCATCACTTTTTGTTACCTTCATCTCAAATCCCATCTCCTCCATTCACCACATCTTATCCACTCTCCTCCATTCACCACATCTTATCCAAGCACAAGCCAACCTCCTCTACGTCATGTATCCCCTCACATCCCCATCGCCATGTCAACAATCAATTACCCAAAAATTGAGTCAATCCACAAAATTGTTCCCACACCTTTCACCAAAGAAGTCCCACCCCCGTCTGGAGTAACTGTCTTGCCGAATTCCCTCTGCCTCGTCCAAAAAGTCTCTGGTGTATCCCCTTTGTTTCCAACACACCCTGCAAAGTTTACCATTCCCGGATCTTTGATGAAAGAGGCTATGGAATTTGTGGAAGCCATGCAGTCCACGGTCTACTGGGCTACTCATTTCACCAAGCACAATCCGCCCCCCAACTCCAACCGCAAAGTAGGGGGAAGACCCATTGGGGTGTGATTCAAACTGGACTATCAATGTCCCTGTGCAGGACTCCTCAATCCGGTTCCCAACACTCGCAAGAAGCACTTCATCTCCAGGCAATGCGGCTGCGAGGCTCGATTCAGTATTTTGCTGCACATCCCTACAAATTCCCTCCGAGTGATTTGGTATTGGCGCCACAATCATGACCCTCACTCGCTGGAGGCAATGGAACCAGCTCGCATCCCACGGATTGTCGCTAAATGGCTTCAAGATCGCATGAATAACGGAATGGGATGGGCACAGCTACAAAGGCTGCTTCACTGTGATGATTTACTTGTTGTACGTTATTCTCACTTCCATATTACTATTTTACATATACGTTACTGATGTAGATACAACCTTGCAGGGACGATCTGCAATCACCATTACTGAAAGCCTTTACATACAGTATGATCAAGTCCGATACTTGATCCAAAAACAGATTTGAGTCCTTGGAAAGAAGCACGATAATGTCTTCAAATCATTGGAGATGTGGAATACCAAGCTCAAACGATTGAACTGGAACACCCACTTTCCAATAGCTTATGACTCGCCCGATTTTGTTTTTTTTTCATTTCAATCAACTTGGCAGAAGGAGCAGATGTTGAAGCATGGAAAAAGCATGCTGATGCTCGATGCTACACACAACACTGTGAGCAACTTCTCTCTCGGCAACGGTCGGAAGGTCAGCCTCTACACTCTGATGATCCGTGATCCGCTCGTGGGGAAGGGACTCCCCGTCTGCTGGGCATTTACTTGCTCCCTTGCACAGTAAGTACTTCTGCATGGTGGTACCTATTTGATATTCAACAATCATTGATACGATTTCCATCGTTCACAGGGACCCCATCCTTTTGGTCCTAAGGTGGCTCAGGTCCTCTACCGGTTATGTCCCGCGCGCAATCATGAGTGACTGCGCTCTAGCTATCCAGAATGCTGTTCAAGCCGCTTACAAAGACATGGCCAATCCCCCCAAACACTACTGGTGCATATTTCATGTGCTCAAGGCCTACCAAACCCGCGCAACCACCTATGTCAACAACCACATTGAAGAAGCTGTTGCAGATTTCAGACAACTCATGTTTTCTTGGGTCAGTCCGGACAAAATGTGGCCTGATTTTACCGATAAATGGGGCGCAATCTCTCCCCCTTTCCTCAACTACGTCGCAACGCAGTGGTATCAGAACGTTGCAAGGTGGGCCCTGTATCACCGTGTGGTGAGTCAAAACCTCATTATCTCGCAAGTGGCTCCGCTTAACTGACTTGAATATTACTCAGTCGGATCATCAAGGGATACATACGAATAATTACACCAAATCGTGGCACCAGATACTGAAGAATCAGTTCCTTCCCCCACCCAAGCGTTGGTGCATGGACGAGGTCGTCCAAATATTGCGAGACGAGGTCCTCCCTACTTACCAACACAATTCAGCTTGTGTGGAACTAGGATTCCAGAAGCAGACTACAAACAAGTTTCAGATGTGAGTGAAGTCGCTAGCTGAAAGCCACACTCCGGAGGGGCTGAGGCTAATAGGTGTGGCTTTGAACGGGACAAGAAGTCATGTGAGTTGCCCCTTGAAATGACATGTCAATCATTACACAGCTCAGGCTAACATTTCCCCCAGTTTACAATAGGGTCATTTACAAACCCGCACGCGGCTACTTGGATGGTACATCATAAACCAGGAGAGCAGGGCAGCAAGGATTGACTAACATCCTGCACATGCCCACACTTCCAAAACACAAGCAGCGCATGTAAGCACATGTATTACATTGCAATACAACACAAGCTGCTTGTTGTGGAGGAACCAGAGATTGAGCAGCCCAAACTCAACATCAATAATGTCCTTAGCATGCTGGACCAGTGGACATGGATGGAGGCCAACCATGTGAGTATAGTTTCCACTTGCTGGATCCATCAGATGTATTCATGACATTGCAATCCTAGTTTTCCTTGCTCACAGGTACAACAACTCCAATGGTGGCACAATCCGACTTGACCAACATTGAGCAGGCCACAAATGTCTCAAGGTTGTTAGAGCTGGGCCGGCCAATTGTCCCATTGAGGGGCTCTTACCCTGTGGCACTGTGGCAGGTTTCAAATGAACAACTGCCACTCCCTGTCACTGACTTCGGGTTGCTACAAGGTGGTCAAGCCACCTGGAATACAATGTTGGGTGTCATGAATTCAAATGGCCTGTTGCACATGGGTCGCTTGCACTTGGCTCCTTTGGGCTCTGGTGAAGAGATCATTGAAATATCCTCCTCAGATCAAGATGAAGTGGAATTTGTCTCAGGAAGGTGTAGTCAAGGACAAATCACGCGTGGTCGCAGGGGCAAATCAACATCTTCAATGACTACAAACATGAGAAATTTGACGGCAAAAGAGATTCAGAAAGAAGTGAGCTTATTGCAGGCGGCAGGCATCAGGGCAACGAGAAAGGCAAAAGAGTACCTACGTTGTGGTGGTCTAATTAGGTTTCAAGTATCAAATGTGATAAAGGATCAAGTTTCCACCCCATATCCCATAGTTTTAGACATATTTTGTCAGGGTGGTCTCTGAGGTGACGCTACCCGGACACGGATGTAGACCAGACTGGTCAGAGGGATCTTCCCACTGAGATGCACACAGGAACGAGAATCCAGGGCAAGCCACTCCTCTAGTCTCTAGAGGGGCTGGTAGGAAACAGGCCTACGGGGTTTTCAACCCAGGGATGGAGAAAAGAAGCTACAAAGGCCTGACTTACCCGAGGCCCTAAGTTGTCCTTTGGGGCGAGTTGGGGAGAGTGAGGAGGTTGATGAGAAAGGTGGTCGAGGAAGTTGTCTTGAGGGAGGTTGTAGGGATCTGAAAGTGGAGATTGATCTAAAGAAGAGGAAAGCCCCAATCACAAGCTATAGACAGTTCGTCTCTAGCAGTAATGTAGCGGGCTTGGTTTTCTTATGATCTGGGGAAAAGCTCTATCCTCAGAGTCCCCAGTAATATATGGAGGGGAGACCCACCTTGCGGTCCTCCTCCTTCCAGCTTCTTCTAGTCCGCTGTCAAGCGGACAGGTTACTCAACTAAATGCAAGTCAGGCTTGCATTTTCTTGTTTGCCTTGATATATCCTTCTGCTTGGAGCCTGCTCGACTCTCAGAGAGTCGGCCTTTTGTCTGCTCTCTGCGCTGTCCAGGCTAGCAGGGGGCTGACACTCGCCCCCACAAAAAAGGACGGCTCAGACCCTAGTCTCTCGTCCCTCTTTCGTGAGCGGAACTGACGCAGTAGCACCTCAGCATTTGCAATTTCTGACTTAGGAAGCCACTTATCATCATCAGCAGGCTTATTCTTGAAACGGACTAGGTAAAGGCGGCAATCCTTCCTTGAACTCTGGTCAGCTTCTCATCTAGCACTTTGGATGGAAACCCCTGTCAGGAGCTTCCTTTACTTCTGGTGGAACCACAGCTGCTGGAATTTCCTTCCTTTCCTCCGCTGTAATGTACTTTTTCAACAGGCTAACTGGAAATGTTGGGTGTTTGAGATCAAACCCTTCTGTAAGCACCACCTCCACAGCATTGCGGCCATGGAGTGCTTTCACAAAAAAGGGCCCAACAAAGGCATCCTTGAGTTTCTTGTTTCCCCCTAAGTTTTGGAAGTTCACCGTTGATACCAAAACTCTATCACCAACCACAATATCATGCTCACGATGGGATTTATCCCATCGCTCCTTATTATAAGCTACAGCCTCCTGTATGCACTGGCTTGCGTGCTTTTCAGCACTCAGCATCATGTGCTGAAACCTCTCTGCTGACGGATGCAGGGTGACCGCCTTGCTAAGGAGCAAATCTCTGGGCATATGAGGCACCCATCCCCTCTCTAGCTCAAATGGTGTCTTACCGGTAGTTGCATGTACACTAGAGTTATAGGCATACTCCAGGGCTGGCAATAAAGACACCCAATCATGGGTATACCCTTCCCCATCCTTGAAATGGAGACCAAAGGCACAATACCGTCTGATCAGGTCCTCCAGGGTTTGTATCATCCTTTCAGCCAAACCATCAGTTTGTGGGTGATAGGCCGTTGAGAAAGCCAGCTTAGTGCCCAACAAATCAAACAAATTCTGCCAAAATTCAGATGTGAACTTTGGATCACGATCACTAATAATCACCTTTGGACACCCAACATCATTTATGATAGATGACCAGAACAGCAGGGCAACATCCATAGCTGTGTTATCCTTGTAACATGGCAGGAACCTAGCTCTCTTTGAGAAACGGTCCACTACTACCAGCACTGCATTGAAGCTATCCTTTCCACCAGGTGGAAGAGCAGTGACAAAGTCCATGTTCACCACTTCCCACCGCTGCTTAGGCTCATCTATTTCTTGAAGCAGCCCAAAACGCTTCCCCGTAGCCCTATTAGCCTTTTGGCACCGGTCACAGCTATTACAGTACCTCTCTACCCGTGCTGTCCATCCTGGCCACCAGGCTAACACCCTGAGGCGTTCAATGGTACGATCCTTTGAAAAATGGCCGGCTGTCACATTATCGTGGCACTCATGAAGTACTGTTGCAATGTGATCCTCTAACACAAGCACCAATGCGCAGTGATTCCCAGTGCGATGATACAATAGCCCATCCAAAAGGACAAACCTACCAGCCAGGTAGCCTGCCTTCCACGGCTCCTCCAACTGAGCCACCAAGTCCTGCTGGATGTGTTTGGACTTCAGGATTCCAACCAGACACGCTGTGTTCCTGTTTGTCTCATAACTGGATTCAACAGATTTCCAAAAATCCTCGGCCAAACCACTCACACAAATGGCCATGATCGGAACTTCACGCTGCAGCTCTTCTTGGTCTTCTGCTGGGTTACTGCTGTCATTTGGCAGTGCCCACCTGGAAAGCCCATCAGCGTTCTTATGAATCTGGCCATCACGATGAACTATTGTCATAGACCCCCTCCATTCCTGAATGGAAATCTGCCAACGCATCATGTGCCGGCTGGGTGTCTTCATGTTAAGGAGGGACTTCAATGCAACACAGTCAGTTATTACCTCAAAGACACATCCATCCAAATAATAGTAAAGCTTTTCCAAGGCCCACACTAAGCAAAGGCACTCCAATTGGGAGGCGCCATATCTCCTCTCTGAGTCCTTCAGTTGTCTAGAGATGAAGCAGATTGGCCCCTCCTGCTCTCGATCCCCAACCATTTGGATTTGATGCAAGGCAGCACCAATACCGTCCATACATGCGTCAACATAAAGCTTAAAAGGTCTGCGGGGATCTGGGTGAAAGATTTTAGTCTGCTAACTTACTAGTACGACAGAAAGAGGGCAACACAAGATCCACCAATCTTTGGCAAAAGCTTCTCGCTATCCTGAAAGAAATTGAGGGAAGAGGAGAAGAAAGAAAAGAAAGAAATGAGTTTTGAGTAGAAGAAAACAGGAATCAGGAAAAATTTCCCGATGAGGCCCCCAAATGTCAGGGTGGTCTCTGAGGTGACGCTACCCGGACACGGATGTAGACCAGACTGGTCAGAGGGATCTTCCCACTGAGATGCACACAGGAACGAGAATCCAGGGCAAGCCACTCCTCTAGTCTCTAGAGGGGCTGGTAGGAAACAGGCCTACGGGGTTTTCAACCCAGGGATGGAGAAAAGAAGCTACAAAGGCCTGACTTACCCGAGGCCCTAAGTTGTCCTTGGGGCGAGTTGGGGAGAGTGAGGAGGTTGATGAGAAAGGTGGTCGAGGAAGTTGTCTTGAGGGAGGTTGTAGGGATCTGAAAGTGGAGATTGATCTAAAGAAGAGGAAAGCCCCAATCACAAGCTATAGACAGTTCGTCTCTAGCAGTAATGTAGCGGGCTTGGTTTTCTTATGATCTGGGGAAAAGCTCTATCCTCAGAGTCCCCAGTAATATATGGAGGGGAGACCCACCTTGCGGTCCTCCTCCTTCCAGCTTCTTCTAGTCCGCTGTCAAGCGGACAGGTTACTCAACTAAATGCAAGTCAGGCTTGCATTTTCTTGTTTGCCTTGATATATCCTTCTGCTTGGAGCCTGCTCGACTCTCAGAGAGTCGGCCTTTTGTCTGCTCTCTGCGCTGTCCAGGCTAGCAGGGGGCTGACATATTTTATCATATTTTTCCCTTATAAATACTCTAAGCCCCAGTTTTTACTCAGTGGAACCCCTTTTGACTAGTATTATCCAGTGGATTTTATTTAGAATATAATTATAGTATAGTACATAGTTTGGTTAGATAAACATATTCTAAATACATATTATATAGTCTAAATACATAGTCTCAATACATAGTCTAAATACATAGTATAAATACATAGTCTAAATATATAGTTTTAAATACATAGTCTAAATATATAGTAGATAGTAGGTTTATAAGTACATAATTAGTAGTTTAAGTACATAATCAGTATCAACCAATCAGGATTCAGCTTTCAGCCATGAGGTTGTGACCAATCAGCTTGCAGGATTCACTCATCAAGTTCTGACCAATCACAACTCCTGGTTCAGCTCACATATTTAAGTTCTGACCAATCACAACTCACGGTGTGGGACTCCTGTGGGACAAATAATAATATTGGTAAAGATCCTCTGAGGGGATATCAATTGCTTAACTAGGTAAAAGCTATTACAACTGACGGGTGGTTTGAAAGACCTGCTCCTCTAATAGTACTACACAAATATAAGGAATCTTGAATCAATATTTAGATAAAGATGGCAGATTACAAGACAGAGTTACTATGTATAGTAGCCTCTATCAGACCTAGATCACCCTAAACAAACACTCTTGCAGACCTAATACAACTTCTTATGATGGATAAATAATCCAGTGGGATTGATTTATGTGAAAGGATAACCTCAGGCCTAATACTAATACTAATACTCCTACTACACTAAAGACTATAGATGTCACCACTAGCTAATGTTATACTAACAATGGACTGTTTTTGACGCAGTTGTTGATGACTAATTGCTCTAGAATGTGTTGTTAGAGCCCTTAAAACACTTGTAACCTCCTATTTTTGTTGATACTACTACTACTACTACTACTACTATGCCTATTTTTGTTACTAATAATTGTTATGGATGTACTACTACTGTTATAAATGTTTTAATACCCTTACTCAGACCTTGTAGACGAAACTAATGCTCAACAAACCACTACCACTCACCCTTACAGGGAAAATCTTGTAACTAGACTACTACTACTACTAACTAACCACTAACAAACACTACTAACTGGTAGATCAGGACAGGCTCCTCTGAGTCGGTGTGGGAAAGGGAATCTGGCTGGGAGAGGCCCTCCTTTTATATTGCAGAGTGAGGGATTTTTGCTGCAGGGGAACTCCTTGCAGGAGCGCTTTCTGCAGGGGATCTCGTCTGCACAGCATTGTGTGATCTGTTGCCATATTGCCCAAGCCACAATCCAGATTCTTCCATGCATAATTGAACAAGGGCTGTTCAAGCCCTGCAGCCACTCGCATATATTGCTGTGCTGTAGCTGCATTGCCACCAAAACATTCCACGCACGATGCAATAAATGCTGTGCAATCCTGCAGCCACTTGCATATATTGCGCATATATTGCTGCACTGCCACCAAACATTCCATGCACAATGCAATAAAGGCTGTGAAGCCCTGCAGACGACTGCATATATTGCTATGCAGCCTCTGCATTGCCACCAAACATTCCATGCACGATGCAATAAAGGCTGCAAAGCCCTGCATGTGCCTGCATAAATTAATATGCGGACTGATAAGCTGCCTCCATACAATCTCCATCCAGGATTTGGGGTCTGGGCCTCTCCTCCCATCCATCCTTCCTCCCCCCTGCCACCATTAATATTCCTGCCTGCCACCCATCCAACACTGTATCCCATAGTAACTGTCCGTTGTATGTACTACTACACAATAGATTCCTCCTCTTGTAATGAATACCTTGTACTCCCTTCCCCTATAGACTGTCCAATGTATGTAATAACACCTAATAAACTTCCTCCTCTTGTAATGAGTGCCTTGTAATCCCTTCCACTATAGACTGTCCACCATATGTACTACTCCGTAATGAATTCCTCCTCTTGTAAAGAATGTCTTGTGCATGTAACTATCCTATCACAACACCTCTGCAATGTGCTTTTGGCCTTGTAACGCAAATAGAACACCACAACGGTTCAGCTCACTTATTTTCAGTCATCAAGTTCTGACCAATCACAGTTCACGGTTCAGTTCACTTATTTTCAGTCATCATGTTCTGACCAATCAGAGTGCATGATTCAGCTCTGACCAATCAGGAAACATGGTTCAGCCTTCATATCCTGACCAATCAGAAGACATGGTTCAAACTCCCACCAGCATAAATGCCTCAGTTGGAGTTCACACCAGCAAAAATACCTCACCTTTCAATATAAAAGGAGGGCCTTCCCCCTCCAACATCCCATCATCCAGCCACATCATCCCATCCACTGGCAGGAGATCCACTAACCACTCACCACCACCAACCATCATCATAAATTCCTCTTATATTAGTCAGTAGAAAAGAAAGAACAGTTACCCTTATCCAAAGTGGTGTGTTCTCAATCAGGCATTCCATAAAAGCCTTTCATACCTTTATATCAGGTATCCCTCTTGACTAAAGGTTAAGGAAGGGATATAAAGCCTGAATAGTCCACCTTTCATATTAGTATTGGTTTCCTTAGCTATCCATAAAAAGATAAAACCCCATAAAAACAACTCACTTCTCTATTTCACTCTTCCTTATCATCATCATCCACTCACACATTTCTTCTTTATCATCATCCACTCACACTTTTCCTTATCATCTTACCACAACAAAACATTAAACCCTAAAAAGATTTCCACTTCCATCAGTTTCTACTAGTCTGAACATCTTTTATCCTAAACTCATCCACTCACATATTTCTTTATCCACTATAAGAGTCTGCTGTATTATCCATATATAAGGAGAAGTTGATCTAAGTCTGATTAGAGATTACTACACATAGTTTCTCTAAACATTAGTCAGCCACAATAAATAAATAATTTGTTGTGTTAGCTCTTGTGTAGTACATAGAGGGCAGGTCTTTCAAACCACCCGTATCAGTTGTAATATTTCATAAATACTTGAATATCACCTCTGTTATTTCCCCCTCGCAGGACTGCCACCCATCCCAAAAGGAGTTCTCACAACGTGACCCCAAGCACTGCAAGGTATTTGACGAAGGCTGCTCAGTCGCCAAAATGGAGGAGTTCAGGACGTCGGCGTTGGATATTTTGGCATGGTGGAAAAGTATGTGGGATGAGTTTGAGGAAACAAATCAGATAGCACCGGTTTGCGTATGATACACAGCCACCAACATTGCACCAGTCATTCTCATGGGGAAGGATTAGATTGAAGGAGTAGGTTTGGACACAATTTTTGATTTTTGTTAACTTGTTGGGTTTGGTTTTTGTTGTTGGATAGTTTGAAATACTTGAGTTGTTGTGTTGAACTGCAGTGCAGCGTAATTGATTGATACATGATTTAATTGAGACATGAGGCAAGTTGGTACTATGTTTGATAGATGCATGAGGGAAGATGCTCTGGTGTCTACATGCTTGCTTATATAGTAAAGAGCTGCAACAGGGAAGAGGGACTTAATGCAAAATGACTTGTGTCGCCAGTCTGTGTAGCAGGCGCGCATCACAGATGTGATGCCAACGGATGTTTGGGCTGGTGTCCTCCGCCAATCCTTCTACCGGCTGATCTTTGTAGGAGGTGCCTGTCACCGGCAGGTATGGAAACGGATTGCCGGCCGGGAGTCCTGCATGCAAATCATGGACTTATTTTTTTTTTAATTTTGCGCTCATCATAGTAGGTCCGCAGCATACTTATGCACATTTTTTTCATCTATGCCTTACTAATAGTTATTATGATTTCATTGTGGTAGATCATTGAGTCATGCACATTACTTTGTATTTTTGTTGTTGTGCATCTTATGAGGTCACGAAGACTCTGCTGTTCTTTCTCCTTCCTCATCGGATGAATTCTTTCTCTCTTCTTTTCATTCAGAAATCAAGATCCTTAAACACCATTTTGAGAAAATAAGACATATTTTAATTACTCTTGAACATTGGTAAACATTTTCAATAGAAATTGTTTCATAGCCCCTTGTGTTAGAGCATCTCTCCACTGCGGGTTCTAAATCCGAGTTGCTATAAGGCAGACTTAGAACCCGCGGGGTCCGTTTGGCACCGTGGGCCAACATTGCCAACCACCGCGGAGTGCTATGTTTGAGCTACAACGATCGTGAAAGCTTCGTTCCCGGGGTAGTCGGAATGGTGTCCGGGGAAGCGATGTGTCGTTTCACCAGATTAGGGCTGGATTTCACAGAAACTGGGGTGCTATAGGGGTGCCAGGCCTGGCACCCCGATAGATTTGTTTGTCGAGATCTATCGTGTGGCACCCGAGATAGCACCCGCGGTGGGGGCAAGTTTTTGGGGGTCGGGTGCTAAATGTGGTATAGCAACCCAATTTAGCACCCGCGGTGGAGATGCTCTTACAATTCGAGAGTAATAGTCTGGTCCTCACACTACAACCGGATGCGCGCATATTGTAGATAGAAGAGAGAAGAGGAATAACAAGGAGTGGAAACGTGTTTACGGTTGGAGTAGAAGAGGCTCAAACTATGTACTTACATTAAGTCCGTAAGCTAGTTAGTGATAGATCCCAACCTAACCTAGTCTAGTACATAGTTATAGTCCGGCCTCACCGCGTCCCGCCCTTTTCCTCACCGAGATTGGAGACCGGGATTCGGACGCGCGTGAGCTCACCAGCGACGGGACGGTTTTGCCCAGTTTCCTTGATTTGAGTTCTTAAATACGGCTCGTAGCCGATACAACGGTGGATTATTCCAGAAGGCCGAGTAAGGGCCAGGGAATGAAGGTTGGAGCCCCTGGCGTGGCGTGAGTCGTGGTGTGCCTCCAAGTCCGTCGGTTGTTGCCACGGGTTGAGGGCTGATACTTGTAGCGTTAGGGCTAGGGTGTAACCTGCCCGGCTACAGCTCGATGTGTCTCGTACCGGTGAGCTCGGAGTTCCTCCTCTCGGCCTCCTCGAGTCTCCACGTTTTCCCGAAGCTGCGCCGTCGCGACACAGAGGCCATTGCCACTATGATTCACTTTCGTCGAAAGGTGTTGCACCAATCAAAGAACTTCCGATTGACCATAGCTACAATGAAGATCCGGGTCAACTTGCCTGTCTGCTGGCGTGTCTGGTCGTTGTGGGCGTCGGCTGCCGTGGGCCAAGCCTACAGGCACTCCGGAGGAATGTCTGCACTGGATTGCAGGTTGGCCTGGCCCCATGCTAGACGAAGCCATGCTATCAGCAGGGCCCCAGCTATGGAGGCACGCCACCACGCATTCTGGGCTCAGAGTCGGCACCCGACCGGCATCCTCACCTCTTTACCAGATCAATCTTCTCAAGCTGGCTCCCAGTCGACCGACGCGACGGGTGGCATGGGCCTACGCACAGGGAATCATTCAAAGCCATCGAGCACTTCCGGATCAATCAGCCCTCTCCGCCATCAGCAGCTTCACTCATGTCTGACAGCCTCACAAGCCCAGCTCTTGCGTCCTTACATTCCGCCTCGCCCTCCATAATCACCACCACCACCGGCAATCAAAGCAAGCGGAAAAGCCCCCGCGGATTGAAGTTGAACTGCCCTTCGGATCCCCCATCAAAAACAAGACTGGCCGCCCAAGAGGATCCTCGGCCGCACTCCCTATAACTCAGCACTCCGCAAGCCCATTACCTGACTTGAATATCCCATTTCAATCTGATACCCAACCTGATCATCGCCAACCATATTTTGATTCGGCTCCAGGGCCTTCTCAAGAGCGACCTCAAAAGCGCATAATGAGGCCTCAAAGGCGCTTGATGAACCTGCTCATCCAGTGTTGGGTTCCATCCAGGGGAGGGAAATCCTGCCTGCGGAGCCTCCTGAAACACTACCTCCACAGACTCTCATCACGTTCGATGTGTCTCTCTTTCAGCTTGTTGGCTCGGCTGACGTCGCTGCTAATGATCATCAGCTCCAGCAGAGACAGATTGAGTCGATTAGAATGGTGATCGAAGCCTGCCCAAGCCAGTTATTGATCATCCCGGAGGAACGGTTCTTGGAACTTTCTAAATTCTTAGGTCCTACCTCCACCAACAGGTTCAAACATCAATACACCCGAGGGATTGAATATAAATCACGCCAAAATACCGAAGAAAAACTATTCAAGAGATAAATCGGCAGTGGAGACTAACCACAAAGGTGAAGGAATTCCATGGACATGTCGACTTCTGGTATGATCGATGGTTTGCAAACACTGGACTCGTTTCGAAATCAATACCAACCTACCTCATTATCAGTTTCTCTTACCGCAGCGACTCGAGACCCTCCACCCACTATACTTGTTGTATGTTGAGATGATTTCCTCCATTGTTCCGAGAACATCTCAGAGGGTGACCCTTGCCAGTGAGCTCAAATCGGCGCAAGAAGCATTCGAACATTTGTCAAAAGCTGCTAACGAGCAGTTAGCAAGCAGGGGTGACGAGCAGTCATTCAATAATGCTGCCATCGAAGGATCAGTAGATGGAGAAGCCGATACGTTATTAAACAAGGCAGTCAACAAACTCGAAGCGCAGAAAAGGTCGAATGCAGTCTACCACATCTTCTCCCTCTCTGGACCTATCTGGGGTTTTGGATTGACACAAACCGGCCTGGGATCTTCAAACCCCCAGGTCAACCTTTAGATTGTGAACTTCCGGTGACCTCCAAAGCATTTATCAATGCTGTCTTCTTTCACTCATATACTGCTTATACAGAAGATGCTTCCTCGATCAACGTAAAGCCACCCCAGTGTTTATGTCATGAATTTTTTTTTTTTTTAATTGTATTCACTTCAATCACCAGCTGAGACAAATTTGGCAAGAGTCAAGTTGCGTTACAGTTAAAGAAAATGGTCAGAATTTAACAACAGGGGCACAAACTCCATTTTTAGCTGTAGTTCTGCTGTGTGAAGCCTCTGCAATGTAGGGTAAGCAGTTTGGATTACTCACTTAGAGTATTGTTGTGCAAAGTAGCACTTGTAGTTAAATTTAGTCATTGAGACAAGCTGATCATGTACAATGAATTGATTTGTAAGAAATTTCCCTAAACACGCCAATAAATATACAACATGTGGCTTCCAGATGATGAAATGAATTTTATATCTAGAATAACAGAGAGAAAATCTATGATAATGCTGATCCTGTTCCTACCCTAGCATGAACCATCAATGCAAAAAAACCTATAAATCTACATCACGATAAAAACCTGAAGCCGGAATTGAGAGATGAAACTCAAAATTAGCTCTGAACATTCCAACCGCTGTTAGAATCAATAAAACAGAGACAATGAGGGTCGTAAGGCCGATCGATCTTCGACTGTGAGGAAAGTGACCTGTCTGCAAGATTTTTTGGACCCGGAATATCTATGGGTGCCTACAGATTGACATGTCCTCCCCCCCAGGAAAAAGAGATGAGCAATTTGGAGGAAGATAGAGAGCGAAAGAGGAAGAAAGGAAAAGGAGGACAAACCAATAACGAGAAAAGAAATCCTATACATACGTAGCAATTTCCGATCACACTGGCGAGGTTTTTGGTACGCTTGATCGTATCGACATCCCGATGGATGAGATCAATTGTGGATTGAAGATTCATTAGTTTTCGTTAATTTGGACGAGAGTAGCTTGGCTCGAGGATGATTGGTCAGCCGGATCCTTCACATCGTGAAGTGCTACATTAGAAACATTGGGATTTGATAGAAGGCCGATAATCGGTGGATGGCGGAAATGAGTTTGTCGATTTGAGCTGCATGGTTTTGTTTGGCCAGTCGTGACAATTGGACTAACGCTAGATTGGTTTAGAAAGTCAGAATGTCCGCGTCGGCTCAGTTTATCAACATAGCTTCGTGACACAACCATATACCGGATTGAAGCCTACCGACTCCTATGGATGTCAAGCTCAGCGATGTTCGAAACCAAGCGAGAAAGGTGCGCTCATTAGCCAAATGATCCCTGTTAGAAAATAACAAATGATCAGTAAAGCGATTGAGGTGCTTGAGATTCGCTTGGGATCATGAGGTACGCGTCGAAAAAGAAAACCAACCTGGCAACGCTTGACTTGTTTTCAAGCCATGCGACGGGTGAGAGCACCTGCGCCCAAGATTTAAACCCTGTAAATGACAGCAAATATGTTCAGTAATAACGACGCAGATGCAGTAGCTGAGCAGCCTACAATGGTGAGGCGGATCTTCCGACCGTCTTTGCTTGTTAGGGGATGCTGGGAGCCTTCCTGGAAATGGTGGGAGATTGAAGCTCTTCATCTACTTCATGGTGGAATGGGGTAGAAGCGCGACGAGCTGTTTGGAGAGTGATCGGGTCTATTGGCTTCACTGGTTCGGTTTCCTGGCTGCCTTCTACTTGATTCTGAACCATCAAAATTCTTCTTGTTGTCGCAGGTTGTTGGGGTTAGTCGTTCCAGGGAATAAGGAAGATGCTGATTTATGGATGTGCTCGTACAAATATTTATCTTCTTCGCCAATAACCCGGAATATCCGGCCAGACACGACGGAGCAAACTGGCGAGCAAAGAACCCTGTGCGGCGGATAGCCCACACGACGGATCTCGGACGGTACCCGAGCAGGACTAGGACGCGCACACATTGACCTGACCGGATATATACCCGACGGATCAGCTGGCGAACAACCTCAGCAGGTGGTCAGTATGTTCTAGTGGAGGAACACTCGAAAGAAAATGACGACCACCAACGCAGTATGGACCGAGGCGACCGACAAAGCCGTACAGACCCAGCTCAAAAACTGGACCCAAGATATTGAACAGAAAGGCAAGGAAGCCATCCACGTTCGACTACCCGCCAAAGTTGAGCACTGTCCATCGACCCTCTCGTCGATCTCCCATTGATGCTTTTTCCGGCACACAAGAAAATAATCATCCTCATCCAACCAAGCGCGGCGCATCTTTTAGTGACTAACTAACATCGCCATCGAAATTCTTGGTTGTTGGCAGATTTTGGAGATAAATGAAATCTTGGAAATTTCTCGGATTCTACCCTGGCTCAGCTGGTGTCTGCTGAACCAAATTTATCTTCACCAGCCGAGGAGCCTGATAACAACACCGGCCGTAAGAAGCGGAAAGTTGCGAATGGCAAAGAAGCCCAACCACCAGTACCCGATCAACCGGCCCCTGGAGGACTCAAAAACCCTACGCGTATGACACAGATTCTCTTCTGCGGTATCATTCATTGCCCAGCTGCATCATTGATAAGCTCTTGCGTGTCATTTTTTTCCCTACGCTTAGACGTGGCCGGTAATCCGAAAGTGAACGCGCACTATGTTTTCTTGAGGACACATTGGGAAGAGCTGATCAACATCACGAATGCGATCAAAATTCACATCAATTTACTGGTGCCCAAGATAGTAAGATTTTATCCTTATGACCCTAATCAGACAAACAATTAATCCAATTTTGCCGTTAAAAAACGAATATTAAGGAAGACGGAGATACCTTCGGTGTTCAAGTACAAGAAGAATGTCTGTCGGAGCTCTCGCGTGCACAGGATAGCGGCTACAAGTAGGCAGATATCTTGTTTGTCTATCAACACAGCCCAAGACTGATGGAGGTTGCTGGAAATAGTCTGCTCGAAGCACAACTCAAACATAACATGTCACGGGCCAAACTGGCGTCTAAACTGATCAAGTACCCCAATGTGGAAGATTATCAACTTGCTTTGGTTAGTCATCTCGTTCTCAATCATCCCATTTTGAGAAGGAGAGCACGTCTAATCCCCTTCTCTCTTTCACCATCTCAGCAAGAGCATGATCGCAAGTCGATATTCTTATGTCGACAACACCTGTTAGATCTCCGAAATATCTACGCCTTATTGACCGACCTGCTCTACAAAAACATAGTTAAAATCACCAAACCCAAGGGTGCTAACTCTGATGGAATGTATGTTTGGTTTTTTCACCAATCTTTTTTTATCTCCTCGTGCTCTGGTTGACTGTTTCTTACATGTTACTCTGTTTCTTGGGATGGGATTTATGGCAGGTATTGAGCGTACTTGATTCGCTAATGGTCACTTTTCTGAAACTGTCTTGGCTTACCCCAATCCCTTCTATGGGATAAACAAGGTTTTTTTTCTTGACTGTTCCTCGTGACTTCCAACCAAGTCACAAAGTGGTTCTCAGAAGTCGTCTCATAATCATTACAACATTAAAAGAAATTGCATACTTCTCACAGAAGTTAATCTAAAGCCACTAGGCAACATTCACAAATATACCAAGGCTTCATGCAACTTGGTTGTTGGTACAAAGGGGTGAAACAGTGACCTAGTCATCATCTCTTCAGCATTCAGGGGCATAAAGGGTATATAAGACTAGCAGGTTAGATGTGCCCTGTTCGCAAGTATTAAAAGCTGCAAGGAATGAAAAAGGTGAATGTCTCTTGGCCAAAAGCCCACCACCAGCAATGGCCAACAGGCAACATCATATTTATACTTTTTCCTTGGTAGGAAGGGGCATCTAGGAGTATTGTTTAGCTTGGATGGAAGATGGGAGGATAGTTGAGTCAGAATTGGCTGGTGGTACTTGTGGGTGGGCTCATTAACTAGCAGGTTTTTGATTGTCACACTTTATTTATGGTGTTCAAAATTCAGACATGAAATCCTACATAATGGCATAGTTTAATTTTTGGCAGGGGCTTGTAAGTTTTATGTATTGCAACAGGCCCCTGTGAGAAAATTTTATGTGAAAGGTCTTGGTGATTTTGTGTCCAAATTTGAATGCCATAAACCTTGATTTCTGAACTCCATTCCACATGAAATCATTATTTTTTTTCAAAAAATAGCAGTGGTGTAAGTGACTTGCCAGGATTTTGGAAGTTGTTCTGCACAAAAAACCATGCAGATGAAGGTGTCAAAATTCATGCAAGTCATGAAATACCTATCACATCAAACCACTTGCATGAATTTTTTCAACACAAGTTGAATGGTTTTTTGTGCAGAGCAACTTGCCAAATCTCAGGCAAGTCACCTTGGCACAAATTCGAAACCCTGTCATTCAAGAGGTGTGCCCAGTGAAGGGACTTACAAACTTTCATGTGATTCACAATCTGGTCATGTTGGACTGATGATTTCATGTAGAATTTTTTGACAAAATCAATTTTTGAATACAACAATTGCATTCTAAATCAAGTTTTGTCATGAATAAATATGTATGTATAGTTGTGAAGGCAACCCTCACACAACAAATGTATCAACTTGTTGGCTATTTTACTGGATTACCATTCCCCTTTACGATCCTAGCTTAATCTTATCCCTTTTGGGTGCCATAGTGACCTCTGAAAGAGGGGCTTTTGGAAGGTAGGAAGGGATACTATGACATTTTGTGGCACAAAAGTGTTAAAAATAGCTAATTTATTGTGCGATATCCTGTTGGCCAGCCGGATAGTTTTGAGTATCCTGAGGAGCTAGGAATTAGGCCTTCGCTAAAGAAATAAAGGCCAAAGGCCAGAGAAGA
>SMGU01007118.1:0-22596 GCA_004348175.1 Puccinia novopanici
CCTCACAGAAATAATCCCCTAGGATCCCGCCGCTGCCTCGCCTTTCTTCGCTTATATCCTTTGTATTGCTTTGCCTTTTTTTTTTTTTGGAAAAGAACTAATAACAATGAGAAAGAAATGTCGACGATGCGACCTCCTGGCGGCTCTCCTCAGCATTCTCTCTCTTAATAAAAACTTGGATCGCGTCTTCTTAGGGTGCTGCTCTCTGGCTCATGATGAGTCAAGACTCAAGGCTAGAATGATTTCTTGTATATGTTCTATCTGCCTACATGTCGAAAAACGTAGATCTGTTTGCACAGGAAAGGCGGCGAGCGTGTGTGTATATCTCAGACACGGCATGTGTGTGTGGGTGTGGTGACCCTTCAAGAGGTCGATACAACTATATCAGGACACTTTTTTGCTGATGCAGATTGTGGCAAGTGAAGTGGGCAGCTAAGTATCATAAGGAGGATCAGAGCGAGAGTTCCAAGCGAGGACATCGACGAGGAGGGGGATATCGCCGGGCAACTCGGTGCGGATGAAGCCTTCGGGTTTGAGGGTGAGGGACAAGCTTTGGGGTTTGGAGTCAGAGGAGGAGGAGTGGGGGGAATGGGGGTGCTGGAGAAGGTCGGGCTGTTGTTGGACGAAGAACTTGACGGGGTAAGCGGTGTCGTTCTTGATGGTCCAGCGGTCTTCCTGGATCTGGAGCGACAGGAGGGTCGTCTCGGAGTCCGGCAGCTTCACCCACGTCACGTTCCCCCGGACTGCCGTCTTGCCCTTCGGCAGCGCCGCCTGCGCCTCCACCTCCGCCCCGAACAGCCCACTCAGACATCCCCCCCGTCGGACAAGCCGCCGCCCGGCCTCCGTCCTCGTCGTCGTCGTCCGCGCCGGCGCGGCTGCAACGCCCGCCACCATCGCCGCTAGCAGAACTCCCATCATCCACCATCCACACCACCTCGCCGCTCCACTCCTCACCATCTTCTTCCCCCTCGCTGCGCCTACCGCTTTCGCACCCTCGTAGCCTATCTTCAACCGTCCTAAGCCAACACCTGTTCCACAAATTATGTCGATGAGTCTTGACTCGAGAGAGAAGAGCGTCGTGCTAAGGATTTCTTTGTATAAGACTCTTCAATAAGAGGTTTAGGAGGTCGATGTCGGAGGATACTAGTGATGGTGGTCGATAAAGACTAACTCGATGAAGAGAGGAAAGGTCGAGAACGGAGGACAAGTATGCCCTTGAATAAGAAAAAAGATACAACTGCAGCGCCGGCGTCATCGTAGCGTCATACATGAAACGCGTCTCAGTCTCATAACAAACTGGCACTGCCCATCATACATTTATTAACATTCCGGTTTCCAATCTCGCTGAGGGAAAAGGGAACCCGGGTCGGGCTGTACAAGAGTGAGACTAACACTGCAAGAAAAACTTGCTCATGAATATACCTGCAGTTGACATGCAGAAAGTCTAATGAAGCTTGTGGTGTTACTCAAACCTTTCTCCAAGAGTGATTCAACCAAGCTTTGATGCACAGTCACTGTGCATACTGCACAGTGACTGTGCCAAAGAATCTACATATGCAGAAAGGTTCAGTTTGGATGGCAGCTTGACTGGCATGTCAACTGCAGGAAGTTGACTGAGTTTTTCTTGCAGTGTATAAGGCCCTGTTTGGCACCATCATAAAGATTGGTGTAATAATGCAAAATAAATTGAATCAGAATAAAACCACTGAACATCCAGAAACCAAACTTATATTTGGGGTAGCTGGGGTACCTCCTTCATCAACAGTATCATGGGCTTGGATGTTTTGGCTCTAACTCAGCACCATTCTAGCATTATTACACTTTATGATGTATATAGTGTAATATTGCCATTTTAGTAGCCAAGTCGATGGCCTGATAAATCCAAAAAGATTTTTCTAGAAATGAACTCATCCAGCTATCTCCTTCCCCAAATTATATCTTAGTTGCCTCATTTTGAATTGTTGTGATTTTATTCATGGAAATGGGCATTATTATAGCACAAAACAAGGTGGCCAGTTTAGGGGTAACTGGTTTGAGCTTGCCAGCTGACAGAAAGAAAATAGTGAGTGTTTGACATGAACATGTAGAGTGAATCCCCTTGTGGGCAGTAAATACTGCCTCTAAGAAACTGCTAGCTCTCACTCATTGGGAAAATTAAATAACCAAAGGAAGATTTTTGCTTTTGTGACATGAAATGTTTATTTAGAAGCCAATAAATTTATAAAATAACACTTGTATTTTACAAACAAAGATGGAGGCTAACAAAAATTAGAAAAAAAAAAAAACAAAAAAAAAAAAAAAAGAGAAAATATGCAAAGGAACTGAGGTAAGGAATTAATTACAACATCTTCTGGGAATTGCATATTTGTTGTTGTTGCCCAGCCACCTGATAGTTTGGAATGGTGCCATTGATGTAAACAATTCCCGCATTAAACATAGCTTACAAAATTTGACAAGAGAAAACTATGTGAGTATACCTATCAGATGGAGAAGCTCCAGGGAGAGTCTGGTGTGTGTGATCCTTGGACCTGGAAATTCAGAGAGTAACAGTCAAAACATGATGCTGTTGGATTTATCCTTCCCGCACCTTACACACAAAACTTCTCTGTGACATTTCATTCATTCTCAATTCTATTTCTGTTTCTCTTTCTTTCTCATTCTCAATCCTTTGTTCCTCAATCTCTATCTCAACCTCAACATTCCCACTCAACAATCAACACCATGATCAACTCAACCATCAATTCCTCAACACACCAGCTCAACTTTCATTCACCTTTTCTGCCTGGTGAGATCCATACTCAAGATTGTATTCTCTTCATCTCAAATGACCTGTTCTCTCAGTCCTGTTGTCTTCTTTCCTCATTTCCTTCTCCTGTCTCAGCTCCTTTATTCAGTCTACCTCTTCATGCTCCAACGTTGGTTATTTTCAATTATTTTATCTTCTCTTTGTTATTGTTCTGATATCTTTTTCTATTTGTGTTTTGGCTCTTGTTTCAGTAACCAAATTTCAAAATCACAGATTTTATAGATGCAAGTTAAGCAAACCTGAA
Organism: Puccinia novopanici; assembly: GCA_004348175.1. Lineage (NCBI taxonomy): Eukaryota > Fungi > Basidiomycota > Pucciniomycetes > Pucciniales > Pucciniaceae > Puccinia > Puccinia novopanici. The sequence goes on from SMGU01007118.1 coordinate 3,051, forward strand.
AATCCCTCAAGGTGAATTGACCTGCCAACATATCAAAACCTTTGTTTTCCAAAATTGGGTCATCATCTGAGGTGGTGCCTTGGTTGGAGATAGGAATACAGCAAACAAGAGTCCAATGGTTGGCACTGGTGTTGACATTGATTCCATTGTGAAAGTTGAAAATTGTGAAGATGAGGAAAGAGGAAAAATCAAGAGAATCATATGGCAGTGGATATTCCATGTGAGATATGGATGAAAAGTTGTTTCTGATGAGGATTTGTTAGTAAAATTAAAAGATTCAAGGGGCAAGGTGTTGCAGCTGGATTAAGATGAAATCACTGGCTTATTTAATTTCAGTAGCTATGTCTTGAGGATTGTATTTTTTTAAGGTGCAAGCATGAATTTGAGGTCCATTGTTCCTGAATTCCTTGACATAGTGGGTCCTTTTAAATAAGTGACACACAAATTTATCCTAGGATTGAATCTCTTCAGGTGAAATTTATTGGAACAAGACAAATTTCACCTTGTAGAATGACAGACTCTCTCAAGATAAAACAACAAATGTGCCATGGGAGCAGTCCTTGTAGAGTTGGAGGGTTTCTTGAGTTGTGATTATTTCTGAGGGTTTTGGATCAAACTGGCATATAGGAGACACAAGGTAATTGAAGACATGTTCTTTGGTGCAGTTTTTTGTGGGATAAACTTGCCAGGGCAAGTGATAGTCTCCAATGGTTGTTGAGGTTGATAATTTTAGAAATTTTTGTGAAACAATTTGGAAACTTTGATTTTCCTCAATTCCCATTTCTTGATGTTTTTATATTGGTGGAATATTTTTCTAGATGAGTTCCTATGGGGAGAACAGTAACTTAGGGTGAGTGAAATTTATGTCTTGGGGCCAGATTAGCGAGTTGCTTTGAGCTGGAAATGGAGAGGGCCAGGTCTGGATAGATGCTCAGTCCAATGGAGCCCAATCCACAACTTCACACATACTTCCATCTCTGTCTGTCTATCTTAATAAGATAAGCTGGGCCTGAATAGACGCTCAAGCCAATAGCACCAATCCTCTTCCATTAGCCAGATGAGAGGATAATGATGGGGGTATCCTGGGTAGCATCATTGACTGTTTGTGATCTATTTTCCTTTTTGCGGGATTGATTTCAGACTTTTCTACTGGATGACTGAAAGGAAGTTTGGTGACTGTAACAGATTTTTTTGAATGTTGTGGTGGGGGAAGGATTATTGGTGAGAGTTGGGGGAGCCATTGAGTTTCAGTTTGAGTGAGTTAAATAGGACGAGTTCCTAGAGAGCACCCTGGATAGGAATATATTTTAATAAGATTTTGAAGCTTATCACTGCAAAAAAAAACTCGATCAACTGCCTGCAGTAGACATTCAGCATGCACCAGCCAAGCTACCATCCAAACTCCACATATTTGCATACATAGATTTTTTGGCACAGTCACTGTGCAGAGTGCACAGTGACTGTGCATCCAAGCTTGTTTGAATCAATATTGGAGAAAGGTTTGAGTAACACCACAAGCTTCCTTGGACTTTCAGAATGTCAACTGCAGGCAGTTGAGCATGTTTTTCCCACAGTGTGTGATTCATTATTAACATATGTTGAGAGGCAGCAGGTGGCATTTAGATTTTTGAGGTATTTAAATCACCATATGCTTGAAACAACCAATAAGACAAAATATGCCAATTGATCCAAGGAAATATCTGAATCACAGGAAAGGTGAGAGTATGCCTGCTTACTGGGAAGGAAAGAATAAAACCAATGGGGGTAACCATAAGCTTTTTGGGTGACATGAAAGATTATTCATGTTGTACAAAAATCTTATAGTTACCCCCATTGTGGAAAATACACCCTATATCAGGGAGTGCAAAGGTTTTGGAGGCATGGACATGGACCTGAGATCTGCCAAAACACCTTTTGAAACAATTGGCATGCCCCAGATCTTGTCTGAAATGTTCTGCTCAAGATCCCAAATCAATTTATCCATTAAATGTTCAGCCTTATTACAAATGTACTTTGATTTTTCTGCTGGGGCTGCTTGATCCACCACCAGCCTCTGTTGCATTTCTTTGACTTCATTAATGCCAATGTGCAGCTTCTCCAATCTTATCATGTTTAGGTTACACTGTCACTCTTCTCATTGAACAATCTGAAATAGTTATTGATAAAGTTGAGATCTCAACATGCTCCAGATCATCTTGTCCACAATATTCTGCTCTTTGGCAAGAATTTTGGAATTCTTCCAATTTCAGAGAATACACAATTGAAATGACAATATCTTCTTGTGCTGTTGAAGCGTTTTGACAAGTGCAAGTTTCTTTTTCAAAAGGACATCATTATTGAGGCGGAAGTTAGCCACCATCCAAGCAAACAAGCAAAAAAATTCTTGAGGAGGAGGGTTGTTCTGAGATTGCTTTGGCCACCAACCAAGTCAAATCAAAAATTGATAAAGTGGCCAGACGTTTGGGTAAGTTGACACAGGCGGGGAGTAAGTGGGAGGCAGAAATGGCGGATCCAGAAAATGATGCAATACCAGGAGATGCCTTGCTTGCAGAAGAATTTATAAATTATAATGGATTTTTTGACCAATCTTATCATCAATCAATGTGGCAAAGATGGGTCAATAACTTAAAAAAAGCTAATCTGAAGTATAAGGTGGAGCTGCCTTTGATGGAATACTTATCAAAGACCAACAATAGATTAGATTGGTGTTGAATTCTCTCGAATTCTGAATATTCAATTCTCACAATCAAAATGAATATGAAACCTAACCCAAGAACCAACTCAACACAATAAAAGAAAAACACCCCGGCCAACTCACCTGTCTTTTCTTCACGTGAAAATATTCAAGTGAAGTAAAGACTGGTGAGTTGATTCATCAAAATCAAATCTTCAAAACAATTGATTGAATCTGAACCATCCCTTTCCCTTCTTTCTTTCTCTTTCATTTCCATCCCCTCAGATCAAGTCTAAAACCCCTCATGTCCTTCAACAAATCCAAATCCCCAATCCCTCAAACTGCGCTGTGGCAGGTGTGTGTGTGATGTCAAGTCCGAGAGTCAGGCATGTCAATTGTGTTCCGTGATCTAAATTAGGTCTCAGTCTAGATTGTCCCAAAATTCACGATTGGCAGATTAAATCTTTACCCGCAGATGATTTGTGCACCAAAAATGTGATTATTTTGAATTGCTTCAACCACTACCCCCTCATCATTGATCCATCTGGTGTTGTATTCTTAAATGATGAAAATTAAGAAATTATTTCTTTTTTTTCTATCTTTTTCTTTCTCTTATCATACTAAAGGCCAGAAATCAGTAAATCTGAATGGAGAAATGGACTATAGCTGAATTTACCCTATGGTCACCTTGGACGGCAAACTCTCAAACCCCTTGGATCAGAAGTTACACACCCTCCTTGGCCACCTTCAGTACATATCACTAATCACCACTATCATTTAAATATCACACTCCTTACACAACCTTCAGTGCATCACACAACTAAAACAAAAACATACTACATACATCATATACATACAACAACATTTACATACAACAACCCACTACATACAATTACACGGTCATGTACACATACATGCAGGCCTCATGCACTTTCATGCAGGTCTCATGCACTCTCATGTAGGTCTTATTCAATGTAATTCAGGTCTCATGCATGCTCATGCAGATCCCATGCAGGCTGTCATGCAGACACATATACCCTCTACCCCTATTTTGTTGATTTTGCTGAGCATCACTCACTTGAAAGAGGGTCTGAGCAATTTTTGCCTATTTTTCCTCACTTTACAACCCCTTTTTGTTGACAGGCTGTGCATACACATGACCTGAAGACTTTTTCCACTCATTTTTGGTTGTTTCATTGTGTTCCATGGCTTCTCCAGGCCAGCACAAATCCCTCAGTTTAGCATAAATCCCTCAATGCTGTGTAGCTAGGCCAGCCAAAATCCCACATTTCTTTCTCACCTTGTAGCAGAATTACCTCACTCTTGTCTATATAAGGGGGGCTCTCCTCCAGTTGTTCCCCCCTTCCTCACCAGATTTTCCCATCAGATTTTTACACATAGTCTAGTAGTCTTATCCCTTATAACACTACCCTTCTGGTCACTCTATATTATTCGCCCCTTCAATATTATAGTTTTACAATTATAGTCACCCTTATATAATTAAAACCCTTACGTCTTTCATAACACTCCTCATTAACCTTTCATAAGGCCCTTGGTTCAAGTCCTGGTCAAGACCTAGGTCTAAAAGGTTCATTTGCCACTAGGCTATTCCCATATTTCATACTCAAAACCCCCTCATTCTATAGCCTCCCATCACTAGAGCCTCTGTTTAATCCCTGGTGGTAGCATTTGCTCCCACATCACACATCTCATCTCACACCTCACACCTCATTCCTCATCACTCATCACTCATCACTCATCACTCCTTATCACCACTCATCACCACTCATCATCATAACTTCTCATTATAACTCATCATCATCATCATCATCATCATCATCAATCATTACTCACTCTCATAAATATCAACTCACTTGGTCCACAGCCATCTTGAACCAGACCATCCCTATCACAATAAATAAACTGCCAAGCAATCTTGGTGGTCTTGTTTTCTGATAGCATAGAAGGGAAGAGCTTGCAACTCATCCATCCCCTTCTCAATTCAGCAAAAGGGTTTCACAACACCTTTTGAGTCTTACACTGGCCAAGCTACCAAATTCCTGATAAATTAATATTGTGATTGGAAGATGACTGTTTGGACAAGGAATTTATTAAGAGTTTGGATAGTGACTTGCGTTTGGAACCCCATGATTGATCCAAGATGTTGAGCATTTGGACCCAATCTTGAATGCTGTATTAAACAAGGTTGAACTACAATGAGCTAGTGGCCAACTCTTGATCAGACTGGGCAACCAAGATACTGATTTATCCCCTTCTTTTACCATTTTTTTTCAACTTGTGATCCATTGGTTGAATTCTCCTGAAATATTTGCAGTCAAATCACCATTTTCAACTTGACAATGACCAGGAGCAGTTTACAGTCACAATCATTGAATCAAGTACTGCAAGCCAAACACTCCAATACCAATAAGAAGATGACAAATCTAATGAGGTTGAAAGGTGATTTAAGGTGTGGTTGAGTCACTTGGAGAAATTACTCTTGCAAGATCTCAGAAATTCAACAGGTAATATCTTGAGCAATGGTAAAGTGATGCTCAACTTAGAGACTTTGAAATGAGAAGCAGCAGATTTTGCAAAGAAGGTGGAAGAGACTGATATTATTATGCAGGAAGTCAATTAAGTAACATCTGAATATGTTCTGCTATCTTAAGCTTCAAGCTCAATATTTTTTTTCTTGAACAACCAAATTTGCACAACCATTTCTACCAATTCTCCCTTCAATAATTCTTGGACATCTTTGAATTTTTCTTGTTACATAATCCAAATTTGGTGAAAGTTCAAGACACAAAGGAACATCTTGCAGTACTGTTGAACAATATCTTTCTGGTCAATTTCAAATGAACTTCAAGGGAAATCCTTCATTGTGATCATTTAATGTTAGCAATAATATTGGTTCCACTTAAAGCACAAGGTTTGGGTCACATAATTGACAAAGATGAATACTTGTTTTTGTTAGAAGGTGGTATTAACTGTTCTGGTAGACATCTTCTAACAAGTTTCCCATTCCTTTTGACAGAGGAACAAGTTCAATTGCAAGCATTCCAACAATTGCCTTGCTTAAAAGATTTTATCAAACACATATTTACTCAACTGGAAGCTTGGGAGAAATTTCTCAAATCAGCCTTCCCTGAGAATGAGGTGCCTAACATCTGGCCAGAGGCTTCACATAAGTTCTTTAATCCTTTTCTTTTTTCTCACGTTCAATTTTCTGTTTGAAGGTAGTCACTTTTCACCTTTTTGCTGCATATATGATCTTACAGCTGCCGTCAAATTGATTTGTCTTCTGATGCTATTGAAATGTTTGAAGCCTGACAGAATGCTTGCGGCAATCACTATTTACATCAACAAGGTATTCAATACAGATCTTTTTTCAGAATCTTCTTACAAAGTTTACTTGGTGGTGACTATCAAAATCAACTCCTTGACACCCGTGTGCTTATGCTCTGTGCCAGGATATGATGCCAGTTACCAAGTTGAAAATCTAGTTGCTGCCACCAAGTCAGGGTGTGCTTTGATTGGGATGGACTCACAAGAAGGGTACAGACTGGCAGAAAAAGTGATTTCAGCTGCCATTTGAACTGGATCCTGGGTATTGCACAAAAATGTACATCTGGATGCCGGCTGGCTCAGTCAATTGGAAAAGTGACTCCAATCCTTGAATCCACCCAAATCCTTCTGTTAATTCTTGAAAATAGAGACCAATCCTATTATCCCTGTCAAAATTCTACAGTAGTCAATGCAGCGGTGGGCCGCTAAACTACAGGGCCAAAATAGTGTAGCATAGCAGTTTTTTTTTCTTCAACCAACGCTGTAGCCTTAGCAGCGCTACAGGCCACTATTCTGTGTTACGCTATACTACAGTTTTTTTAGTGCCTATTTCTGCTAAAAAAACAGCATAGTTTAGCGTAAAAAGGCCTTTTTTTGGCCTTGTTCCGTTAGCGGTGGTGCAAAACTGCTAAAAACTACAAAAAAAGTCATTACGCTATGCTACGCTGCACTAATGCTACTGTTAGCATAGCGGGCCCAGTTTTGTTCAATGTTAATTGTCAGCCCTAGAGATACTCCAGAGTATCCAAAAGCCTGCATATTTTAATAATAGTATTATATCTCATTTAATATAAAGAAATCCTTAAATATTATTTCAGAAATAGATTTTTCATGTAATTTTAACTAGGGTTACCCACTGGGCCTACCCATAAATTCCTACTACTTCTGATACCTTGTTGTAACTCAAGTACCATAAGAAGTATTACTGTGGACTGAGCAGTAAAATAAGTACATACCATAAAGTATGTATTATGCAAATAAGTTTATGGAATATGTACATAAATAAGAAATGAATATAGTTCAACCTTATTTATACAATGAGAGAGGAGATTTATGTTGGATTTCAATTATAATACAAATTGTACATAATTGAAGTTAGAGCAAACCTGAGAAAGTTCCACTTGTACAGTCTTTGAGAACTATTCCCAAGTCATTCTATTTCACAATAAGTTGACACATGCGGCAATTGGTTATAACAATGCATGCATGATGTCATGGGGACATAGAATGAATGGAAGTACTCAATTGAGCTATTATGGTGCAAGATGACACCATTATGGCATCATTTGATGTAACAATGGTGTGATACACCATGAGCTCTCCCTGAGAGACCTAAAGAATATAAAAGGTGGCCTCTTTGGCCTTGAGATTGATCCTCAGTGATTCACCCCAGCATATAATTATTAGTGCAGTGAATTCCCTCCTCCTACTTTTAGAGTAGTGTTTCCATCTCCCCATCATCATACATTTTTACCACTGGAAAAATAGTTAGTCTTCTTAAAAGCCCCATTCAAAAGCTTTCTCTTTGATCCTTAAAAGTAGTTGCAGCAAGACCTCCACCTCTGACAAGCAGCCAATCAGTTTAAGTGCTTGCCAGCTACTTTTAACAACTCTGTTGTTATCTTGATATAAGCACAGCTCAGCTGTCACCTCTATCTTCTTCACTTGTATACCAAGTAAGTTGATCTTAAGGAGGTATCTCCTACCTTAAGCCATCCTTGATTGGGCCACAAGGGGACATTAGTTTAACTAGAGTAGCAATACACTAGGTAGATTGAGAGTAATCTCTTCTTTTAATAATTTCAGCACAGTGCTAGTACTAGGCATATCCATTGGATCCCCCTAGTTTCATACACATAGCTGACAGTAATCATGAATGAGAAACCTCCTGGTATACATGCCAATTTGGTTAATTGCTTGAAAAGCATATCACCCAGCTGTCTGGAAGCCTGAACAAATGAGAAATTTTAACTGTACTTTTTACTTGCATGGTAAGCTGTGTTTCTTTTCTCCTTTGACTTATACATAAACAGAATTATCTCAATTCATGACTGTCAGCCTTAGAGATACTCCAGAGTATCCAAAAGCCTGCATATTTTCATAATAGTATTATATCTCATTTAATATAAAGAAATCCTCAAATATTATTTCATAAATGGATTTCTCATTTAATTTCACCTAGGGTTACCCACTGGGCCTACCCCTAAATTCCTACTACTACTGGTACTTTGTTGTAACTCAAGTACCATAAGAAGTATTACTGTGGACTGAGCAGTAAAATAAATACCATGTAAATTAGTTTATGGAATATGTCAATTAATAAGAAATGAATATAGCTCAAACCTTATTTATACAATGAGAGAGGAGAATTATGTTGTATTTCAATTATAATACAATTCCAATTGTATACAATTATATTGTAGCACAATTTCAATAGTAATATAATTGAAGTTAGAGAAACCTGAGAAAGTTCCACTTTTACAGTCTGTGAGAACTATTTCCAAGTCATTCTATTTCAAAATAAGCTGACACATGCAGCAATTGGTTATAACAATGCATGCATGATGTCATGGGGACATAGAATGAATGGAAGTACTCAATTGAGCTAATATGGTGCATTATGAAACCATTATGGCATCATTTGATGTAAGAATGGTTTGAAACACCAGGAGCTCTCCCTGAGAGACCTAAAGAATATAAAAGGTGGCCTCTTTGGCCTTGAGATTGATTCTCAGTGATTCACCCCATCACACAATAGTAAGTGCAGTGAATTCCCTCCTCCTACTTTTAGAGTAGTGTTTCCATCTCCCCATCACCATACCTTTTTAACACTGGAACAATAGTTATTCTTATTAAAAGCCCCACTTAAAAGCTTTCTCTTTGATCCTTAAAAGTAGTTTCAGCAAGACCACCACCTCTGTCAAGCAGCCAATCAGTTTAAGTGATTTCCAGCTACTTTTAACAAATCTGTTGTTATTTTGATATAAGCACAGCTCAGCTGTCACCTCTATCTTCTTCACTTGTATACCAAGTAAGTTGATCTTAAAGAGGTATCTCCTACCTTAAGCCATTCTTGATTGGGCCACAAGGGGACATTAGTTTAACTAGAGTAGCAATACACTAGGTAGATAGAGATTAATCTCTTCTTTTGATAATTTCAGCACATTGCTAGTACTAGGCATATCCATTGGATCCCTCTATTTTCATACACATAGCTGACAATGACCCTCATCCTTGGTCTGGGATCCTGCCTTCTCTTGCTTTCACGCTGTGGTTCAAGAGAGACTATGATATTGTCCACCGGGATGGTCCAAGATCTATGAGTTCATGAATGACTCTGATCTAGAAGCTGCAATTTCAATGATTTATTCATGGATTTCTGCCACTGCTAAAGGGAAAGCCAATATAATTTCATCTCATGTTGATAAACAGGATGATCAAATTCTCAACAGGAATGTTTGGCTATATTGTCCAGATCAATCCAGCTCAACTCCCATGGGCCACCTTGTGGGTTTTGTTAAAACAAGCTGTTTATGGAGTCTTAGTGGAATTTTTTTCTGCTTGCTAATATTTAGAGACAAGCAAACATAGAGACTACATATAAAAATAATAAATTAATCCAGAACTATTCAAATTAAATTCAGAAATATTTAAAAAAACTCATAGTTGGTGAAATAAATCACCAAATATTAATGCACCAATCAATTCTACGCATAAATTAACCTAGATTCACTCACCATAAACATAACCATAGGATTGACCCTTCACCTACTTTATCATAACAAGCACTGTGGGAAAAACATGCTCAACTGCCTGCAGTTGACATGCTGAAACTCCAATGAAGCTTGTGGTGTTACTCAAACCTTTCTCCAATATTGATTCAACCAAGCTTGGATGCACAGTCACTGTGCACATTGCACAGTGACTGTGCCAAAAAATCTAAATATGCAAATATGTGGAGTTTGGATGGCAGCTTGGCTGGAGCATGCTGAATGTCAACTGCAGGCAGTTGATCAAGTTTTTTTTGCAGTGAAGAAATAACTACTTTCATAAAATGATTATCTAATCAGAAATGTCACAACAGAGCTTTAGCATTACACAGATATGTGAAAGACCTTCAGAAAAAAAATGAAAAAACATAGAAACCTTTTTACAAGGAACAGAAACTTTTAGTTCCTTCCACACAATTACTACATGTTTCCAAGTGTACCAAATGTGCCACAATAGTACAAATATGAATATTATACTAGTCCTATCCAGCTAGGAGATCATGGAAGAGCCCAAATATCTCCATAACAATTATCCAGACTAGTAACAAGCCACATAGTACAAATAACCACATGATGTGACAAGCCACACCATGTGACACACCACATGACACAATAAGCCACTATTGAGTTAAATACAGACTAAATATGTATACCTGTGGTCACTAGGGGAGTCCAAAAAACTCTGTAAGAACTATAAGTTTGTCCCAAAGGCCCCAGAACAGGCTTAAAAGGCACCCCTTTCCTCCCCTTTGGTGATTCCCCATCTCATTCCAGCCTACAGCTTATTCAGTACTTGTCACCAGATGCCATAAACAGTGCACAGCCTTATAAGCTCTATCAGTGAGTCCCTCCCCTTCCTTGTTTTGTCACAAAAGCCCCTAAAACACCCAACTCATCCCCCTGGTCATTTTGTGCTTGGACTATTCTTGCAGGAATTATTACATATCATAATTCCTGCTTTCTTTAGTCCTTATTATCCCCCAGGCACTTAAAAAAACCCTTTTATACAGGCCCCAGCTCACAAAAACACCCCCTTTAACCCAGGTCTTGGCTCTAGAGGGCATTTTAAACACCCCTGCTTGCAGGCCCCTCTGTGTTTCCTACTTTTTTTCCATTTTGGATGCATTTTCTTTATTATAAAAATCCATAAACTGTATAGAAATATCCAAACCATCCCAAAAATCAAAACAAAGTATTTTCAGAGTTTTCTACAAATTTTTTGGCCCTTGTGGCTGGAGGAATTGTGTTCCTGGCATCAAGGTAGCTCACACTTGGACTGGGACCAGAAACTACTCAACATTTTTGTCCATAAACATTTCAAACCAAGCATTTTTAATGTTGGGTATCAGCTAGTGATCCCAATTTCTGATAAAGAAGGTCTCACAATTTACAAAGGTTCTAGACTTTAAAATTTCATTGATTGGGTCCAAGCTTTACCGGAAAGAGAATCTCCTCAATGTCTTAGCATTCCACTTAATGCAGAAGCTCTTATCTCAAATACCCGGGGTATGCTTTGGGATGACTAATATCTGCGCAAGTTTGAGTCTGTTAGTTAACATTTGGTTTGCTTTGCTTAGGCTTGGAAATCTTGTTTTGTTTATTGAAAATGTTATGGACAGATATGGATGAGTTGCGCTTAAGCAAGCCAAAGCATCAAGATCCTCCAGCCAAAGAGCTTGGATATGATAATTAGAGACCACAGCAAAGAAATTTATGAAGAATCTGAAAAAAGACTTGCCAGCATTGGACACCAGATTTAATGATATTAATGATCTGTTATTCCACTTATTCAATCAAAAAGCTTCTCTGGGTCAAAATCTACTTGCACTACAAAAATTTGCAATTACCCCCCAAGAAGAAAGGTCAAAATTGGGGTGGAAAATATATGTTACTTTTTCCAAACTTAAACAAAGGGGCAAACTGAGCATGCTCAGCCAAAAAAAAAAAAAAAAAATGTGCCAAAATCAGCAAAAATCATTGGAGAATTTTTTGCTGAGTTTTGGTTTTGTGGGCCTGCAAGGTCAAGTCAGCCTTGACCAGGCCTCATATGGGCCAGCCTCAAAAACACATGATTAGTCAAGCATTGGAGATCATGAGCTACTCCTGAACACCCCTTTGATGCTGGCCCAATGTGCTTTGGGGGCAGACACGGATCAGGCCCAATGGGCCATAAGCGGGCTTCATACAGGCCTGCCCCAAAAACACATGTGTCAAGCATTGGAGATCATGAGCTATTCCTGAAAACCTCTTTGATGGTGTGTGAGACTGAATCTCTAAAGTGACTACAGGACACAAAAGTTTTGTTAATTAAAGTAGTATTCCTGAGCAGAGATAAAACTATAAGTAACAAGGCAAGAAATAGAAATAGATGAAGTTATTCTTTTTAAATCTGCTGATTTATCTCTAAACCTATCAGGTTGAGGACAGGAGTGATATGTTAAAACTCAACAGATCAACTCTAAAGAGGACTGGAGACAGTTATAGAAATAAACTCCTCTGGATGACTCAACAGAGGGTCTCTTCTGGATGACTCAAAAGATGGTTTACTGCTAAGATAGAATCAAGACCAGGTCCAAGGTTTTTAAGGGAGTTGACCCAAGGCTCTTTAACTGGAAACCTATTTGGTTTGTTTAATGATAAAAAACAAAGAAAAACAGGATGAGGAAAAGAAGAAAAGGAAGAAAAAGATAAGCAGCAGGAGTGGTTAAGAACCACCCAGTGAGGGAAGAGTGAAACAGAAGAATAAAGAGTAGCAGGAGAGGTGACTTACTGATAAGTGATGATGACACTGGGAGCAGTGGGAAAATGAATTAGCAGTGAGGGACCTCTGGATTCCTGGGGGGTTGTTCTGTTCTGGTTCTGGTTGGTGTCTAGTCTGAGGTTGAAAATTTTCACTGAGCTCTGATGATCCACCGGTGGGATTAGAGTTAAATTGAATATATTAAATTTGAGCTAGAAAATCATTTTATTTTCAACCTTGATTATTTCAGGCATTCATCACAACTATATTACACCTCATGCCTTGTACATTGGTAGAAAAATGAGGAGAATATAATAAGAGAGTGTATTCCATCCTATGGAATATATATTTGATAATAAAAACTCTTATTCAAGAGAAAACTAATGAAGAAATAAATTTATTTATTTACAATTGAAGCCTTTTTGACAGGCTTGCTGTCTCTAAGGCTGACATAGTGGCCCAACGTGCTTTTGGAGCAGGCACAGATCAGGCCCAAGTCAGGCCCAATGGGCCTACCAGGACCACCAAAAAAAACTCAAAAAAATATTCTCCAATGATTTTTGCTCAGTTTGGCACTTTTTTTTTTGGCTGAGCATGCTCAGTTTGTCACTTTGTTTAACTTTGGAAAAAGTAACATATATTTTCCACCCCAATTTTGACCTTTCTTCTTGGGGGGAATTTCAAATTTTTGTAGTGTTGGGGTGATTAGGAAAGATGCAAATGAACTTATTGGCTTTTGCAATTATGAAATGGTGAGATCAAACAAACCAATCACCTGAAACATTTGATCAATGAAATTACAAAGCACTGCAAAAAATTTTGCTAAACTACTTGCAGTTGACATGCAGAAAATCCAAGGAAGCTTGTGGTGTTAATCAAAACTTTCTCCAAGAGTTATTCAACCAAGTTTTGCTGCACAGTCACTGTGCATGCTGCACAGTTACTGTGCTGAAAAATCTAAATATGCAGACAGGTGGAGTTTGGATGGCAGCTTGGCTGGAGCATGCTGCATGTCAACTGCAGGCGTTGACTGAGTTTTTTTTGCAGTGAAGGGTTTTTTTTTTTTTTTTGTAACTTTTTGATTGTGGTTTTCTAACTTTATCATTCTCTTATGTGCATTGTTGGTCCACATTATACCAATGATACTGAGCCATTGTAAGCAAAATAATATCAATCCTTCAATGTCTCTCACTCAGTGGATTTCCAAATTTGTCACTTGAATCCAAAAACTGAGTTTGATTGTCTGGTCTAACAATTTCACGGATGCAATTTGCATAGGACTTTTTTTTTTCAGTTAAGCAGGTGAAAAATTATTCAAACTTTGAGTTAATCTTTTCTTCATCACCTTGATGTTCTTGTGCTAATTTGGTCCATTTTAAGATTGCCCAACTTGGTACATAATTTCTTCCCTCATTTAATACCAGGTTGGATTCTTTAAAACATCTGCCTTGGATGCTGAGCCCTGTGTAAATGACAATTAAAACCAGGTGAGCCACAAATAGTATCAAATATTTTGCAACTAAATCAGAATTTATGTTGGAAGAAAGCCAAATATACCTTCAAGTCAGAATCAATTATTTTCAATCTCAGTGGATGTTGAGTCTTCATAATCTAGAATCAGATGTAACTTGAGCTCTTCCAAAGAAATTTTAGTTTGATGGGAAACAAATTTCCAGGTAGCTGTGAGAAATCCATCTGAAAATGGTTTTGAAATAAAAAGTCAAGTGGGTTAGCAGACAATTACATATTATTGGTATTTCCCCTCATGATAAAATGAAATACAAAGTTTTATTACGCCTAGGGGGAAACAAGAGGGTCATCAGACTCTTTTTTGTTTTCTTTTTTCAAGTCAAGTTTGTTGAATTTTTTTTTGAGTTTTTGAGTTTTTTTTTTTTTTTGTAATATTTTTTTAATGGTGCTGATTGGACTTGTGAAATGTGCATGATGAAAATATTAAAAAAAATATGGCAGAAATTTTACTATCAAAGGCCAGGCGGCTGCCTTGAACAAGGCAAGGCGGCTGCCTTGACAAAGGCAAGGCCTTGACAAAGGCAAGGCAGCTGCCTTGAAAAAGGCAAGGCAGCTGCCTTGAAAAAGGCAAGGCAGCTGCCTTGACAAAGGCAAGGCCCTTGACAAAGGCAAGGCCCTTGACAAAGGCAAGGCCCTTGACAAAGGCAAGGCCCTTGACAAAGGCAAGGCCCTTGACAAAGGCAAGGCCCTTGACAAAGGCAAGGCCCTTGACAAAGGCAAGGCCCTTGACAAAGGCAAGGCGGCTTCCTTGGCAAAGGAAAGGCGTCTGCGCTGGATGCTGCAGAACCAGCAAAAGTCAAATTGCTGCAGATGGATGCTAAACTAGGGGGTAGTCCCGGGTGTTGGTCCGGGGGTTGAGAGGGCGCCCGTAGCCCGATACCTGAAACACCCGGGGAATTCTCATATACCCGGGTTTTTTTTTAAAGAAAAAAAGGTTTGTCCGATGGAAGATATCTGATATCTTCAGCATCTGAATCATACATACCATGAAGCGTAAGCATGGCACAGGTACCGAATCCATTGCAACAAGTACCTCCAACAACCCCGATCCGCCCGCCATCATTGACCTTGACGATACGGACGACCATACTGATATCAATCCCAATCCCCCCAAAAATAACAATAAACGTAGCTGGGTCTGGCTCCATCTGAAGGACTCAACCACCGATCCCGACTACGCTATCTGTCAAGTTGTCCTCAGAACCGGCAATATCTGCGGGAGACGACTCAAGAAAGATAAAAGCAGTAGTACCAAAAATCTACATTCACACCTCCTTCAAGTCCACCACTTAGCCGACCCAAACCTTAAAAAAAAACAAAGACCACAGAGTTCAATCTCCACAAGTGGAGCACGAGTGGGACGATGAGACCGCAGGTAAGAATTTCTCATACCCAAAGTATTAATATATGTTTTAATAATGTTGAACAAATTAATTGATTCATTCACTACTGGTAGGCTCAACTCAACAATGAGTCTTTGAAGAGTGCATTGGTATACATGTTGGCCGATTGCGACTTGCCATTTTCTTTTGTCGAGAGGAAATAGTTCCGGGACCTCGTTTGACTGCTGAACATTCTGCTGTCCCATTAATGAACCCAATCAACAAGTCAACCATGTCCACTCACACGGCCCGAATGCATTTACAATATTCAGAGATAATCATGCGTGATTATCTCCAAAATAAACCTTTGATCTCATTCACTCAAGATGCTTGGACGGCACCAAACTCGACGGCTTTCATGGGAATTACAGCCCACTACATCGATGAATTGTTCATGATGCACGATTTGACAATTTCTGTGCCTCACGTTCAAGGTATGTTTGATGTTTCTTCTCTCTCGCTCTCTGCCTTTGCTTGTTTTATGATATCAGGGCTGACACATGACACAACCAACATCCTCTGTGTGTGTACATGTAGGGAACCACAATGGAAAAAAGTTTGCCGAGCTCTTTTACGATACCCTTGCTAAATTTGCCATTGTGAACCGACTGCACACAATCACCGCCGACAACGCCTCCGTCAACACTAAAATGGCTCACGAATTGGACCTGCAAGTCCCCAATTTTGATAGCTCCCACCAGCTTCTTGGCTGTGTGGCACACGTGATTAACCTAGCCACCAAGATTGGAATTTCAACGCTCGGCCCAATCCAGCACGACAGGGATGGCGAGCATCTCCCCACCGGTGCCATGGACCATGAACATTGGAGCCTCAGCGACACAGGCCCTATGGACCTTGATTTCTTGGTTTCCGCCCCTGATGGTCGAGATATTAACACCAGGACAATTGTGTCGAGGGTCCATGGCTTATCGACATGGGTCCGATATTCACCTCAGCGTCGTGAGTGCTTTGCGATAGCTGTTGACTTCTGTCAACCTGATCTCCACAAGAAGAATATTCGCTGCCTCGAGTTGGACGTGTTGACGAGATGGAATTCAACTTTCACCATGTTCCAACAAGCAATCTTACTGCAAAAAACCTGTACTCACTTCTGCCGCCAATCACCAGAGACCGAGAAATATCTCTTAACGCCAGCCGAGTGGGATCATGCCACCCACGTTATGAAACTCCTTGAGCCTCTCAGTGAGGCAACGGAACTCCTTTGCGCTTCAAAGTATCCAACATTTAACACAGCACTGCCAGTGTACATCATCCTGATCCAGCATCTACATGCAGTTCGACGTGGTCTTTATGACCAATCACAATTAATCCAGCCGGCCAAAAAGATGATCAACAAGATTGATCAGTACCTGAGGGAGAGTCTCAAGAAACCGGCTTACATCTGTGCCATGATCTTGGACCTGAAGTTCAAGATGGTATTTTGGGCCAACAACGCTGAGTTCATTCGTGAGAATTACGGCATCACGGTTGATGACATTCTTGTCACTTTCCAAAAGGAAAGTGAAAAATAAACCTCAACCCTCACCACTTCCAACACCTCCAAAGGTACCCCATTGGCACCCAAAGCAAAAAGCTTCTTTGCCTTGGCTCTATACCAACCTGCGCCCGAGGTCAATGGAATCCGCGCCGAATTCAATCAATACCTCAAAGAGGATATTGAGACCGAGGGCGTGAAAGTTTTGCCCTGCTGGGCAAATCGGCAGAAGACTTTCCCTCTCCTTGCATCAATGGCACAGCAATTTCTCTCAATTCCGGCAACCAGTGCGGCATCGGAGCGCGTCTTTTCAAATGGGCGACGTATTGTTTCTTGGCAACAATCAGCACTCAAACCAGTTTCAGTAGAGCAATTGCTCTGCTTAAAGGACTGGTTCAAAACATTTGATGGTATTATTTAGTTTTACTATATTTTCATTACTACTTTGTTTTAAAATTTAAAAAAAAAGTCTTAAAAATTCAAAAAAAAAAAAAAAAAATTGTAACTAGCGGCTATAAGTATTGAACGATAAATGAATAACATGATACACGATAACTGAATGGATTGAGGAAGTTATAAGAAACAAACAATCAACCAAAAAATAAAATAAAAAAACCAATGTGCCTCCCTCCCTTGAA
This sequence comes from Puccinia novopanici, assembly GCA_004348175.1. Classification (NCBI taxonomy): domain Eukaryota; kingdom Fungi; phylum Basidiomycota; class Pucciniomycetes; order Pucciniales; family Pucciniaceae; genus Puccinia; species Puccinia novopanici. The sequence continues at coordinate 20,628 of SMGU01007118.1, forward strand.
TTCCTCAAACACCCGGGTGTTCGGGTGTAACCAAATGCCAAACCCGACAACCCGACCCCGGGTGTGAACACCCGGGGTCAGAACCGGGTGTCGGGGGTTCGGGACTACGCCCTACCTAGGCAAAGGACAGGGGGCTGCCTTGGAAAATCCCAGGTCGCTCCTTGGAGAGGTCCAGGTGGCTGCCATGGGAAAGGCCTGGCTACAGCCTTGGCAAAGGCCTGGCTGCTGCATTGGCAAAGGCCTGGCTGCTGCATTGGAAAAGGCCAGGCGGCTGCCTTGGCAAAGGCCTGGGCGCTTCCTTGGCAAAGGCCAGGCCGCTGCCTGCAAAAAGGCCAGGCCGCTGCCTGCAAAAAGGCCAGGCCACTGCCTGCAAAAAGGCCAGGCCGCTGCCTGCAAAAAGGCCAGGCCACTGCCTTGGCAAACACCAGGCTTCTGCCTTAGCAAAGGCCACGCCGCTGCCTTGGCAAAGGCCAGGCTGCTGCCTCAGCAAAGGCCAGGTGGCTGCCAGAGGAAAGGCCTGGCTGCTGCCATGGAAATTAAGACCTGGCTCCTTGGCAAAGGCCTCGCAGATGCCTTGGCAAAGGCCAGGCCACTGCCTTGGCAAAATCCAGGCCACTGCCTTGGCAAATTCCAGGCCACTGCCTTGGCAAAGGCCAGGCTGCTGCCTTGGCAAAGGCAAGGCTGCTGCCTTGGCAAAGGCCAGGCTGCTGCCTTGAATAACGCCAGGTGGCTGCCTTGGGAAAGGCCTGGTCTTTGCCTTGGAAAAAACCAGGCGGCTGCCTTGGTAAAGACCTGCCCGCTGCTTTTGCAAAGGCCCAATCCTTCAATGTCTCTCACTCAGTGGATTTCCAAATTTTCACTTGAATCCAACAACTGAGTCTGATTGTCTTGTCTAACAATTTCACGGATTCAATTTGCTTAGAACTGTTTTTTTTTTCCAGTTAAGCAGGTAAAAAAATATCTAGACTTTGAGTTAATCTTTTCTCCATCACCTTGATGTTCTTGTGCTTTGGTGTCAGCCACAGAGATAATATCAACATACCTGATATTATCCAAGTAGCCACAAACATTATTAATCACTAGAAGGATTGAAGTTGTCACCATAATTGTTATAATAATATTATAACAAATAATACATTACTATTAATATTATTACTAAGTACAATATAATTGCAATGAACAGTACTATATTATTATTTTTATAAGCTCACAAACATAGTTAATAACTTTATTCAAGCCTAATTGATTATTAATGTACCTAGCCATAACATAGTAACAAGTAACCACCTGATAAAGCGCTCAAATCATGTATAATTATTATTACATATGCCTGTACTAATCCTTCTTACACTTATTACACATAAATACAAGTGTTAGCAGGCTTAGAGGGCGTCAATAATAAGTGTAATATCACCTAGACATGCTTGTAATAATTATTATAATGCCTGTATACAATTAGACAAGCACTGGTAACCCTTGAAGCATCATGAAGGAGTGTAATATTAATTATTTATGCTTATAATAATTCTTATCCTACATATATGCTTAAAGCAAGGTGTTGGCAACCTCTAGAAGCGTCACCAGTGTGTATAGTAGGCTCTAATAATTGATACACATGTGATACAAGGAGTTAACAGCTCCATTAGTATTATATATAAGGATATAACTAAGTATAATCTTAACTGTAAATTACCTTGACCAATATTAAGATGAGATGAGGAGTTAACAGCCCCTGGAAGCGTCACCAGTAAGCTAAATTACCTCACTTGGGCTTTAATTAAGTTACTGCTGCTTGAATTCCCGTCACCAGGAATTAACAGCTCCAGTAGATAACTCAATCTGATGCCAAGTAAATTAACATGTGCTCTAATAAATTAATGCTGCACTCAGAGCACACTAGAGAGCACCTAGAAGCGTCATCAGTAATGGTACTGGCTGTAAAAATGCCTCAACTGGACCCCAGATTACC
>SMGU01007122.1:0-11441 GCA_004348175.1 Puccinia novopanici
ATACAGCAGTTCCCAAAAAGCTTGCGGTGGGAACTGCTCGGTTTTTTCATTATTATTTTTTTGCGCCACAATCTCACAGCGCCCAAAACCTGTACTGCAGCAAATACAGGGTTGGAAAAAAAACCTGGAGGCCGGTGGAGCCTCCAAGTCGGCCCGGGTGTCGGGCCATGTCGTGGGGACTGGCCGGCGGGTGGCCTGACTGGACTCAAAAAATTGAGAGGAATCGAATGAGACTAATCTCATTGTCCCAAAGTCCCAAACGAAGAAGTTGCCTTTTTGAGGCTGACTTCCTGGGGCTGTATCACCGACGTTTGGCGCATGGCGCAAAAAAAAAGGAAAACAAAACCGAGCAGTTCCCACCGCAAGCTTTTTGGGAACTGCTGTAAGTCCCGCACAAAACAAAGAACTAAATGCCAGGGATGCATACATCCCTGAATCTGTCTTGCCTCCAAAATACCATTAAACCACTCATTTTTTCCATTTTTTTGTAGGTGGTAGTAACCAGAAGTCAACAATTTCTTCATCCAGGCAGTTATTAGGAACTTCTGAAAACCATTAGACAAGTAATTTGAACCCCTATGTGTGAGGAACTTTCTAGGTGCCCCACAAGGAACAAATATGTGTTGGGAAATGGCCTCAGCCAACTCTGCTGTGGAAGCATCCCTCAATGGAACAGCCGCTGGCCAGGAAATGCAGTGATCTACCACTGTCAAAATCCATTTAAATTTTCCTTTATGGAATCTGTACCAAGTCAGAGGACCATCTCTCAAGGGGTCCTACCACTGGCCGAGGGTGCTGCAACCCTGTTTCTTGATTTGTGTGGGGCCTTTCATGTATCTGATATGAAGTGCACGTATGGATGTAACTCTGGACATCATTGTAATTCTATGGCCACCAACGTCAACCTCAAAGGATCTGCAAAGTGCTGTCTTGGCCCTTATGGCCCAGTTTGTTGTGAACCAATTGGAGCAAATCAAACCCGTATGCAAAGGCAATAACAGGCAACCTACCCAACAATCCTTTTCAGCCCAGATAGATCAAGGTCTTGTTTTCAGTATTGTACTTGAAAAGTTGTTTGTTCTCCTTTTCCCAAATGACCAACCATTCTGGAATTCCATTGGGAAAGTCCCTTTCCTTCTATAAATAAGGAATGATCAAAGGCCAATCTATCTCGTGTAGCTGACCTGTAATCTCCTCCAACACAGTCAAGTAACTATGTCAAGACAAGGCATTTGGGACAATTTTATTGGATCCCTTTTGATAGAACATCTCAATATCCATTTTGGAAAATCTTCAATCCAGCTGCACAGTAATTTTGTCAGAAGTTTCTGCATTGCAAGGTAGGCCAAGGAGGTGTGGTCCATGTAAACAACGATCTGTTTTGCAATAAATGAGGATGTTGTCCAGGTAGACCTGGACAAAGATGAATCCCCTCAGCAGGCAAGTAATCATCCTCTGGAATGTACTGGGTGTGTTCACTAAACCAAAAGGCATCACTCACCATTTAAAATGACCATACTTAGTAACAAAGGTGGTTTTAGGGACATCAGAGTTAACAAGTCAAAGAAGCTGAATTACAAACAGAACCAGACACTAAAGAGAAAAAAACAATCAGAAGGAAAAAAAGATAGAAGATAGAAATGAAGCAAGACAATAAAGGAAAGGAAGACAAGATTAATAGCATACCGTTGAAGATCACACTGGTTTGTGATAGCACGACAGACTGAGATGAGCAAAGAGACAAAGAGAAAGGGCACTATTAAAGAAGAAGAAGAGTCAATACAATCACATGAAAGAAGGAGAGTGAAAGAGAACTAGAAAAGGGAAAGGAATCCATCTCTGCTTCTCACCAAGGTGATGAAGAATCACAGCCAAGTGCCAGTTGTAGAGCTGAGCCGAAGAGGGCTGAAGATTGAGCGATGGAGCGAGAGAGAAGATTGAGCGATGATGGAGCAAGACTGAGGAGTCTTGAGTGAAGCGGATTGAGTTTGGAGGAGACTGTAGCTGGAGCGAGTAACTGAGGAGGTTCCTGGAGCAATATTCAGAGGGAGCGGATTGAGTTTTACCACGAGGTCAAGCTCCCGGTTGTGTGAGATTCTGGGATTAATTAGGTTTCTTGAGGATGGGCTAGGTTTAGGTTAGGTTTGACAAGAGGTTTCACGCGGCCTTTCACTTGTAGAGCACGCAGATCACGGCGGAGAAAAATAGACATAGGCGGAATTCCAACAAGAGTCAGCTATCTTCATCTGATGGAAAACCTGCTGGAGATCAATCTTGGAAAAGAAAAAATCTCCCCTCATGAAAGTTTCAAAACATTCCTGGATCAAAGGCAATGGGTGCTGGTCCTTCTTGGTCACTAAATTCACTTTCATATAATCAACACATAGCCAAAACTTCCCCAACAATGGGTGCTTAACCATTACTATGGGTGACAACCAAGCCCAAGTAAAGGGACAAATAAGTCCTGCTAGCTGCTTCTTAATTTTACCCAACAAGGCAGGCAAAATTTGTCTCATTGGTAAAGGAAAATGTGCTGAATTTCCAGTGCTCACTAGATCTTCAATGGTTCTTGGCTTGCCTGAGACCTCAGCTATTGGTCAAAAGACCTCTGAAAAACAGACAGCTAAATCCCTCAAAAAATTAGATAGTGCAGCATCAGGACCAAACTGTGTGGGTAGAACCACTGGCATTGTCCTTTGGCCCTGACACTCCTTCTGATCCCATCAAGCAGACAGAAAACTCCCTGGTGACTTCATAGAAATTGTGATGATGGATACTCCTAGGGAGGAAACCTTTGTCTTCATCACTTCTGACAGCCAACTTGCAACTGATCACACTTCAAATAGATGACAAAGACAGACAAAACAGATCAAATTTACCATCCACATCCTTCAAATTTCACATGTTGGAACTCCAATCCATCAATACTACTAATGAGGAAATACAATCATGTCCTAGAATTCTTTCAGCATTACCATTGTTGAAATTTTTAGAGAAATGAGTTGTTGATTGTACTACTACTTGGTGTGCGTTGACTACTCAAATGTGTACATCATACAAAAAACAGACCACTCAAGGAATACAAGCCAGTTCAACTTGAGAAGACTTAAGAAAGAAAAAGAAGAAAAAGAAAATAGATTTGAGACAAGGATGAGTTGAAGTCTCAACAACCATCTGCATCCTTTAAATTCCACCAGATGTTGGAACTCTGATCTGTCAATACTACTGATGAGGAAATATAATCATGTCCAAGAATGATGTTGTAGCTTGAAAGAGAAACCAGATAGAATTCAACAGAGAATCCAATTACTGAAAGCTTAAATAAAATGATAGCCAAACAATCATCCAAAATACAGTCCCCAAAATCTCTGGTAATCCTGAAACACAAGGCGGAATGATAGATCAGTAACACACGGTCAACTGAAACACTTGATGAAACATAAGACAATCCAGAACCTGTTTCAAGGAGGACCCTGGACAAATGGTCCTCAAACTGGTGCATAAACTCATCTATCACTCTACTAGGTAATTCATCACCAATATCTGTAGCATGACAACCATCCTCAAAAGAACAGTCAACTAACTCATTGGTGGATTCCTCAAAAGCTTCTTCCCATGGGGTTTCCCCATTACTGGGCAATCAAACAACTCAACAGCTGCATCTAACTCATGTTGGTGCTCACAGTGCGACTAAATTACAGACTCAAAAATGGGGGATTTATTTCCAAAAAAAAAAAAGAGAACATACAACTGATTTTGATAGGAAAGACTGTGCCATGTTGATTACACTTTTTTTTCTTAATCTTTTTTGGGTTAGAAGACTCACATGCCTTCTGGGGATTGGTCTTTGGAAATGGGAAGTTTGCCACTATGTGTGGCCTGCTTGAAATTGTGAGAACAGCCAGCACCCCCTTTTTTCTTATCTGAGTTGCCAGCCTTGCCATCTTCACAAAACTTCCCCAAACCACTAGCAACCGGTTCAATTGCCTTTGGCTTACAAAATTCCCAGTTGCTCTCCAACACCATAAGCAACACCTGGTACATTGTAATTGGTTATCCATGGATCTGTTCCTGCCACATGATGGCTGAGACTTTCTGGCTCAACCCCTGCATGAGTTGTTTCAAAAATAAGGTCATCTTGTCATGGCTAAAATTAATTGAATTTGCCATTTGCTTCCAATCATGGAACCTCTCTCAGAATTCCTGTATCAGGTCTATGCTACTTACTTGAAAGAGGAGTAGTGCTATGACCATAGACTGAAGCAATATTACTTCGAACTTCTCAGGAAGGATGACTGAGTCTTGGGTTCGGCTTCCTGGTAAAGAATCAGGGCAATCCTAGATCAGCTTTAAGCTAGACAGGGTACGGAATGAGGTAACAGGAATGGATAACAGTCTGAGGAAATCAAGCTGGTTACCTGGGAGGGAGTCGAGTGTTCTGTTCAGCTTAAGGAAATGAATATAAAACTAATGCCAGGCTTATAATAAAGGGGTAGTACTACTAACTAATAGTGAGTTTCTTTTATTATAAGTGTAAGGGTATAGTGTATATATGGGTTCCGGAAGCAGTGTTTTTAGAAAGCTCTAAGGGAAGAAGGAATCCGGAATGGACTTCTTCTCTTAAGTATCAATGATATCTCTCATCCATTGGGGACAAAAGAATTATTGGGAACAAGAAAGCTTGGGGACAAGCAGTTCCATTCTTTTCTATCTGTATTCTCTCTTTTGCTCTTCATTAGTGTTCTCTTTTCTCTTTTCTATCTCTCTATAACCACTCATTATTTATTAGCATATAATATACGGTATTTTATTTATTTTGTATCATAATTATGTAACAAGGATGTAACTCTCCTGTCACATTCAGAGGTGCGGACTCATTGTTCTCAGCCTCTGTAGTTGACATCCTGGCACATTTTGTTTGGCCCTTGATTCAGTCCTTCTGGTTCATTGGCTATCTGAGCCAACATGGGACCCAGCAGCACTCTCTTTGAAATAAACTGCTTGAAACTGGACCAATCAATTGGGCAAGTGTTTTTGGTAGCAGCATCAATCCAGTCCTTGAAGAGCTTTTGTTGAGTTATTGCTCGAATGTCTCAGAAACGCCGCTGCAGCATCGACCTTTCACAAGAAGCCATCTCAAGATCAAGATTTTGCGCAAACCCTAACCTTCATCAATGAGAATCGGTTAGGGTTTGACAGAACCCAATCTAGTCTGATCCGGCATTCTTCCTTCATCCTCAGTTCATCTCTTCAAGAACTCGTCAAGATCAATCTTCAACTCAAGATCAATCTTCAAATCCAATATCAACTCGGGCCTCAAGCCTTTTGACTCATCAGTAATGTATACCACCATCGTCGACTAATTCCAATCCTCTCCGCCGTCGCTAACCTCATTTATTCCTTCTCAAGTAAACCTGATCGATCCATCTCTTCATCGTCATCTATCCTCCTCTTTCAGTACTCACTGCTGCTTCGTGATGTTTGTTTTCATTTCCTTATATATTTCTACTTCATTGTTCTCTTGTTCTCGCTTCCTCTTTCTGTTTGATCTCTAATCGCTGATTTCCTTATGTCTCTTGTCTTCTTTCTTTCACAGACTGCTCTCATCAAAACTCTCAATCGCTCCTGATCCTCATCCTAGTCTCATTGTTATAAAAAAAAGTCACATCTGTCCTTGGTATGCTCTATGTTCTCACCTTCAGTTTCATCTCTTTCTCATTGTTCTCCTGCTTTCTGTTGACTCTTTCTTCTTTTTAGTTTGGTCTTATTTTTAGCAATCTCATTGATTAATCGAATAGCTTTATGCTCAACTGGCAACCCACAGCAATGTGCCAGACTCCCAGGTGAACTTGACAATTTCCAAAGAGGATCCTAACCATCTGGAGCCACTTTTTGGCATCCTTGCCAACAATGTGGTATTTGTAAATGTGAAAAATTAAAAAATTTATATTGTTATCTTATCTTGACACATGATTTTCTTACTCCTTATTCCTTATCTTTACATGTGAAATGCATATGATGAGACATGGGATCATGAAGATGATCATGTAGGTGATCAGACATTTGATGCATGATTTGAAGGCTGAATAGCCCCATCATAGCCTCTGAATTGCCCCTATCTCTCATCTTTTGTCTATATAAGGAGGCTCTACTCTCACTGTTTCCCCTTTCCTCGTCAGAGTTTGGTATCAGATCTTACACATACCCTTATTAGTCTTTATCCCCTATAAACACTATCTGCCTGGTTGCTCTATAATATTATCAATCACTCAATATTATAGTTTTACAATTACAATTTCAGCCTTAGAGACAGTAAGCCTGTCAAAAAGGCTTCAATTCCAAATAAGCCAATTTATTGCAATTTCATTTTTTCTCTGAAAAGATTTTTTTATAATAACAAGAAATTATGATAAATTAAACAGCTTCTTCTCATAAGATTCTACTTCTTTTTCTACTCATGTACAGTACATGAGGTGTGGTATAATTGTGTTGTGTGCCTGATATATTCAAGGTTGAAAATTAGTGGATTTTCTAGCTAGAAAACAAATTGAATATATTAAATTTGTTGGTCACCCTGCTCAGAGTCCACCAGACTGAGTGAAATTCTTCAACCTTAGGCCAGAACCACTCAGATCACCCAGGACACCCAGATCCCTCACTCTTAGGACGTTTTCCCACTCACCAGTGTCATCACATCCTAACAGTAAGTCATCTGCCTAGTTTTTTTTTCTCTGCATGCTTTTGTCCTCTGGGAGTGGCTCTCTGAACCACTCCTGCTACCTACCTGTTTATTCTCCTTTTCTAATTTCTTGTAAGAGTCTCGAATCAGACTCTTCACTGGAGGCAATAATGGGCCAGGACAAAGCTACCAAGCTTTGGAGAGACAGTTCTAGAACCTAAGTGAGTTGGATTTCAAGCTAGCTCAGTAGAAAGGGGAAACAGGGTCTCTCGTAAGTACAATCAAGGTTATGAGAAAGATGAAAGAAAGAGGAAAGAAATGAGGAAAGAAAGAATGAGGAGGGGGAAACTTACCTAGCTCAGTAGAAAGGGGAAACAGGGTCTCTACTGAGCTAGGAGGGACATGGGGAAAGGGTCCTTAAATATGGTTGATAATGATGATGTAAGCTGATCTTGAGTTCTTGTGAAATGTCATGAAGTGAGGTTTCACATTTCTCTCTTCTGTTTTTCTGTGGTTTCTTTAAATGAAACAAACCACATAGGTTTCCTCTTAAAGATCCTTGGTCACTTCCCTAAAAATCAGGAATTAGTCTCCCATAAGGGTTTAATCTTACCAAGAACCTCTGTTGATTATATCCATAGGAGGCTTTCATCACTCCAGCCAGCTCCTCCTCTTCTGAGTTGAGTACCAGAGCCTAAAGAGATTTTAGCCTTTTTCAACTTTTTTCATTCCTTTTCAGAAAGTTCAACAAACCAATCTTGTGTCCTTTTTCCACTCTAGAGGCACAGGCTCACATACAAACACTTTATAACCCTTTCATAAGGAACTTGATTCAAGTCCTGGTCAAGACTTAGGTCTAACAGTTTCATTTACCACTAGTCTATTCACCTTCACTTTAGTCAATTCATACCCCTCACTACTAGTACCTGTGTTCAATCCCTGTTCAAAGCACTTTCCCTCACAAAACACATCTCATTACTCATCAAACATATCATTACTCAACACTATTCATCACTCAACACTCTTCATCACCTCACACCTCATTCATCATAATAATGAAATCTCTCAACTCTCTCATCTCACCTGGTCCACAGCCATGTCTAACCATCCCTATCTATCTAAATAAACTTCCAAGTGATCTGGGTGTTCTTGTTTTCTGATAGCATAGAAGGGTAGAGTTTTCACCTCATCCATCACCTTCTCCATTCAGCAAAAGGGTTTAAAAACACCTTTTAGTCTTACAATGTTCACACTGAATTCTATGTTATTATTGTCTGGAAAGGCCCAGAAAACTTTCTTGATACTGGTCTCCTGATGGAGAGCCAAGAACTTGGTATCAACCCGTTCAGCAGTGGGTCCCCCGGGCTGTGGTGCCAGCTCTGATGATTGTGGAGTGGCTGATCAATCCTTCTTGTTGACAAGCATCTTCTGAAATACAGATATCAGACTCTTGGCACTGGAATAGGGATTTGACCCAGACCCTGCCAACCTGGAGGAATCCAGTCAGATACTGGATCTTCTTGGGCCACAGGCAGGCTTGGAGGAGATCCGGTATCTGGAAGGTAGAGGAGGCACGCTGCTTGAGCCAAGGAGAAGCTCTCATGCCTCCAAAAAAGTTATGTATTTTCAATCTTAGTGTTGCACATTGACTGATATTATTGCATGTCCAAGATTGGGCCTGTGTATTACTAGCATAGAGACATAGCAAGATGCGTATTACTAGCATAGAGACACATTAAGATGAAATGTGAAAGAAATTATAAAACAACTATCAGAGTTGGACAGACTAATCATGTGGTGAGATGTTGTTGACATCAAAAACTTGATGCTTTACCCAATTCTCAAGGCAAATAAGAGACTCCAATGTCTCCAGACTCATTTTATTGCAGAAGCTACTGATCCGGAAGATACCCGGCACTGGAGCCAGATACCACCGGTTTGGGACACGGTTGAACCCAACCTAACCCTAATCCTAACCAAAGGAGACTGAGTGTTTTCTCTTGTATGAGTCCACTCATGTACTATGTACTTACTGCCTGAGCTATCCATTTCCTTACTTAGTGTATCATACTCCCCTTGTCTCTTACTACTTATGTAATGAACAATGACATACTGTGACAGATGTGAGATAGCTATACCTTATAAGCATAACTATTTTTAAGTATTCATATATGTCATGCTTTTTGTAATCACTTACATAAGCTTGAAATGTCACCTTATCTTGTTAAGATCACTATTTAAGACCTTGAATCTTGTGTCTGATGATTTCTATGAAATGGTCTTGCAACCATAACACAAGCCTCATTCATAGATATCATCCCTTAGATAATCTATTGCCCTTTCCTTCTTACTTAACTCTAACCCTCCATCTAAGAACAATTCCCTCTTCTCAACAACACTTGGATTGATAGTTACGTCTTGCTTTCCACAATACACAAACAGCTACAGATTGTTTGTCACGACATACATCTTTTGTATCCTGCCACATTCCTCTACAGCCACTCCATTCTATCTTTGCTTGACCCCCTATCCTTCCTATCAACCCTCCTCAATATCTTTGACTTTGTCATTGCATAGCTTTCTATCCAACCCTACCCCCAGCTACTCCAACCTTATCTTCCTTAAAGAGTCCTCGTCACTACCATGATTTGATGCAACCGCTGATTATTGTTTAAGATGTTCGTCAGTTTGTTTTACCAAACTGCAATACTCTTATTTGTGTTTCTTTGGATTAAAACTGAACAAAATCAATTGAGACATTGTTCAATCTCTATTCTACTAGGGTTAACATAACGATCTCCAGTCAAAAAATCACTTACAGGTGTAGTCAAAATACTTTTAGTAATTTGTGTTCTTTACTTTGCGTACACAAAGTTCTCAGAACTATACTTCAGTACGTCTTTCTAGAACAACCTGTTGTCTCCTTTATTAAGGAAATAAGCAAACAATTAACTTTCCTGCTATTGTTATTCATTGAACAAAAGGATTGATTATAAAACCCACTTAGCTTCATAAGATGAATGAAGACAACTTTGACCTTGTTCAACATCCGTCGACTAATCCTCGAGTCAATCCACTTATGTCGGCCAGTGGTATCCCTTGTGATCCCGATTTAATGGAGGCTGTAGTCTCCATTCAACAGTTCCGCAATAGGGCAAAATCCTCGTCTTGACATGGCGGTACTGTTGTGAAATGGGTCAAGGAACACCTCCTTCCAATAGCCTTTCAAACTATCAAGGAGTCAATTAATGCACATTGACAGATTGTTAGCTCATTGAAGAAACTGGAGGCTCACGAAAATCAAGGAACTTTCCCGGAATCTATATTGAAAAGTACACCGGTTTTCCAAATCATGAGCAACATCATCAATAAAGATGACCTGGAGAACCTACTCCACCAGATGACAATCAACACGGCAACAACCAATCTTTGTCAAACAATTCTAACCAAAGCTATCAAAAGCCAAAAATCAGAACTTATTGCTGTCAACTCAGTCTTAACATCTGAGACGTACTTACAAAAACTCCTATCCCAATGGAGTGAAAAAGCTCAGACTGTAATGAACAGTATGCCAAGTGGTGCTGTTGCTGCGGACTTTAGAAGTGTCTTCGACTTAACCTAATGTTTGATTGACCACAAATTGATGTCAGCAACTATTGCTGTGTCTCTTAAAGCTAACAAAGCCACGAAACTTCAAGAAAAGAAACCTTTTGAGCTTTACACCGCAGAGATGGATCTTGATGCAATACCAAAGGAAAAAAACCTTAACTGAAGAAATCCGCTCCATCGTATCAAAAGAAGTCCAAAATGCTGTTAAAAGCACTATCAAACAATCATCAGTATGTTTTCTTACTGGCCAACATGATTCTGTTGACAATTACAATTCTGATCCTGATATCCCATTGAACTTACTTGTAGAAGAGTTCAACCCACCAATCGACAAGTGCTCCGTCCTTGAAACGCAAACAAGACTTCTTGAAGACCGACACTTCACCAACGAAGTTCTCCCGCTTGAACTCTTTGACCAGAGGAAATCAGGGCTCCCAACATGGCAGTCCAAGTACCCAAGGTCAACAATCGGGCTCAAGAGAAGGTTCAGCGAATTCAACTGGTGGGATGAAAAACCAACCAGTCAGGAACCAGAATCACAACAGAGGAAGAGGAAAAGGAAAAGGCTGGGCAACCGGTCTTTAGAATGGTGGAAAAGGGATGTTGATGATTGATGTTGTAGAAAAAAACTTACCATTGTTAATCCAGATCTCCCTACTTTTGTCCTTTTGTCATTGTTAAGTTTGAATATGGTTGTGGATGAAATGTCTGCCAATGAGCCTCTGCGGTCCGTGCGTAAGTGCACGGACGCCGCAGTTATTCCACGACGTTCCATGCTGCGGAGTACACGTACACATAATGAAATTGCATATAAAAGAACTTTACATAACAAAGGAAATGCCGTGTTGCATAGCACATTGCATAAGAAAGAAACAAAGTCAAGCCACTTGGCCGTGACTAATGGCTTGCTACTATCTACACCCCAGGACATCAAATTCCTTCGGTCAATGTGAGGGTTTCTGATTTGAAACCCACCCCCAAAATGGGGGTGGGTTGCAGAATTAAAGTATAATTTGTAAAAACGGGTTGCAGAATTAAAATGAGAGTTTTAGAAGTGGGTTACAGAGTTAAAATGAGAGTTGTAAACAAGGGTTGCAGCTCCAATACTCAACTTGAACCCCTTGGGGGTCACAAGTCAAATTTGAGTTTCCAT
>SMGU01007123.1:0-28605 GCA_004348175.1 Puccinia novopanici
AAAAGGGGTGTTGAAAATTGGATGAGAGGTTATTGATGAGAGTGGGGATTGACAGAGGTTGGTGGTGATAAAGAGGGTTATGAGGATGAGTGAATGATGATGAGTGATGAGTGATGAGTGATGAGTGATGAGTGATGAGTGATGAGTGATGAGTGATGAGTGATGAGTGTTGAGTGTTGAGTGTTGATGATGATATGTGATGAGTGATGAGTGATGAGTGTTGAGTGTTGAGTGTTAGTTTTGAGTGTTGCTGATGATGATGTGTGATGATGATGAGTATTGATGAAGAGTGTTGAGTGGTGAGAGGTGTTATAGATTGAGAAAAGGGTGTTGATGTTTATAGAAGGGTGAATAGCCTAGGTGGTAAGGGCTCAGGCTTCTGAGAATAAATTGGATAGAGATAGTGGGTTCAAACCCCAGTGAGTTCAATGTTGAATATAAAGGGTTGGTTGAATATAAGGGTCACAATGAGTTGTGTAAGGGGTTTGTAATTGTAAATCTATAATATTCACTGCAAAAAAAAACTTGCTCAACTACCTGCAGTTGACATGCAGAAAGTCCAAGGAAGCTTGGGTGTTACTCAGACCTTTCTCCAAGAGTAATTCAAACAAGCTTTGATGCACAGTCACTGTGCAGAATGCACAGTGACTGTGCCAAAAGATCTACATATACAGACAGGTGGAGTTTGGATGGAGGCTTGGCTGGAGCATGCTGCAATGTCAACTGCAGGCAGTTGACTGATATTTTTTTTGCAGTGATTTAGGGGCTATTACTATAGAGTGACCATAGATAGTGTTATAGGGATAAAGACTAATAAGGGTTTGTACAAAATCTGATTCCAAAATCTGATGAGTAAGGGGGAATGACAAAAGTTACAGGCTTATAGACAACAATGGGATTTTGGCTGGCCTGGTTGCACAGCATTGAGGGAATTCAGCCAGAATGAGGGATTTGTGCTGGCCTGGAAAACCCATGGAACACAATGGAACAACCCAATACAAGCTAAACTGCACAGCCATCAGGTCATGTACCTGCACAGCCTGTCAAAAGTATGGTGTCATAGAAGGAAAACCACTAAAATAGCTCAGATCGTGGATCAGGTGATTATGCACAGCCACATACAGACTAATTACATCCGATCTGGTATGAGGTGATTGATGCACAGCCACATACAGACTAAATTAGATCATATCTTGGAAAATCCACTAAATTAGACTGCATGCACCTGCATAACACTGCCTGAACCACATGGTATCTGCAGAGTCATGTGCTCAGACCAAACACACTAAACTAGATCAGATCTTGAAAATCCACTAGTTTAGCCTGCATAAGCCTGCATGCATCCTGCATGTCCATGTGATTGAGGGTATTGGGTGGTGTCCTGAATGTATGTATGGGTTTTGTAAAAGAGTGTGATATGTAAATGATAGTGGTGGTTGGTGATCATATGGACTGAGGGTGGCCAAGGAGGGTGTAACTTCTGATCCAAGGGGTTTGAGAGGTTGCCGTCCAATGTGACCATAGGGTAAATTGAGCCATAGAGTCCGTTTCTCCAATCAGATATGCTGATTTCTGGCCTGCAGTATGAGAAGAGAGAGAAAAAAAAGAGAGAAAGAAAAGAGAAAAGAATAAAGAAATAATTTAATTTTCAACATTTGAGAATACCACATTGTCAGATGCTGAATTCTCTTTTGGGAATAAATCCCCAAACTGGTGATTACAGAACTCACCCCCATTGTCCGAGACTACTTTTTAAGTTTTCTACCAGAGAGCGTTTCAGCTTGCTGAAGGAAGGTTTGAATAATAGGAAGGTGTGGACTTACACCGCATAGGGTAGATGAATCAATACTTTGAAAAGCCATTGACAATCTTAAGGAAGTACAGATTCCCCCTTTTGAAGCAGGTGTGATAGGTCCGCACAGATCCATGTGTACACAATCCAAAGGCCCTCAGAAGTCAGGAATTTTCCTTTGAATGATTGTCGGTGCATCTTTGCTCAATCACAATCCTCGCAAGGCAAGTCAGATATTTTGAGATCTGGGTAGGCTCGTTTGAGGTATGGTAATCTGGGATGTCCAAGCGCCCTATGCAGGTCCAAGGGTGATGAAGATTTCATGGACATTGCTTGAAGTCGATTATTGTTGACGATTAGGAGATAAGCAGTGGTGGTTCCACTGAGAAGGACATCGGATCCTTTTCGACACTCAAAGCAGGAGCCATTTGCTGTAGGAACTACAGAGAATCCTTGACGCAAGTAAAACGTCAGGAAATGAGGGAATTGGACAAAGACGGCGTAAAATAGGCAAGAGCTAGGTGAACCGGGCTGGAGACAGTGGGAATGTTTGCGGGACAAATCCTACAATGGGTATTGCAGCTCCATTAGCTCTGTAAACTGAGGAGGAGACGGTGGTGAGGTTTGGAAGTAGGTCCGGTGCTTGAGATAGTGACTGGAAGCACCACTGTCCAGAATGATACTGTCTTGGACAGCTGGGTGAGCACTCAGACTGGCTCTTGAGTTCAAGCAAGCTGTTGCACGTTCCATGGCCGCTTGATGAGACTCTATGGCCTTCTCCGGATGTAAGTGCCAGCAATCCTCCTCAGAATTTTGATCTTCAGGGTTTTGCTTTCCATTTTGGCAACCAGATCGTTTGCCATGGTGTTTGTTCGAGGAAGTCGAGGCAGAGGATGCAGAAGAGTTCACGGCCGCGGCTTGGGTTAGAGCCAACACTTTAGCCATTCCACTTGTTAGAGATGTGTGTCATTCTGTCGCCTCATTTCAAGCTTGAGCTCAGTGAAAAACTTATCAAATTCAATATTGTTGCCTTTGAACTTTGCAAACTTTAATTGATGGAACACAGCAAATTAGGGAGGTAGACGCTTAAGGTCAAAGACCACTGCAACAGCTTACAATGATTTCTTGTTGAATTTGGAACTGACTTCAACAACTCGTCAAAACAATGCCTGGAAGGTGTTCACCAAATTCTCCATCTTGCCCTTGATGAATTGTGAGTCAAGTAGCCAATCAAGCGCATTTGCAGAGTTCTCCACCATTTGGCCGCAAAGTGAGTTATGATGGCATCCCAAAGAGCTTTAGGATCATACTTGGACAGATCTGTGACAAAGCATTCCAGGTTACTGTGGGAAATGTGCATTTAAATGAAGTTGGTTACTTGTTTCTTCTTCTGACAATAATTGGGACTGGATTTCATGTCCACAGTGTGCTTGGCTAATACATAGTCTTCGAGATTTTTGTAGCCTAAATCAGTAACAATCCCCCATCGCCAAGAGTTGAAGTTGTCTATGTCCAGCTTTTCCGTAACTAGTTTGATGGAACAAGGGTCTAATTCAGTCATAGTGATCACTGGTTGAAGGACCACGAGTTTGTTTTCGACAGAAGTGACAGAGTTGGAGAGTTTCCTGCTGAACTCTTTTCAGATTTAGTTTCTTCTTCGAATTCAGGTAAAGACCCAATAGGAAGTCTGGTATTCTGGCTTGAAGAATTGGCCACGGTGATATGGTGAAGGAAGGAAAAATAAAGCACGGTCGAAACTCCTTGTACTACTACTGGCTCACGTTATGCTGGGCTCATAAACTGAGAGATACCAGAAGGGCACGGGTGAGCAGGAGGACGACGGTAGAGAGGAAAGGAGAATCACATGAGATACCAGAAGCGCGCAGGTGAGCAGGAGGACAATTATGGGAGGACGACGGCGGAGAGGAAAGGATAATCACCTATTTGGTGATGGACAGAAGAGGCAATGAGAATCAGTTTATATTGCATGATGAGCAGACAAAGCGGAGGCAAGAGGAACAGAAGGAAAGAACAACAAAAGAAAAGAAGAGAGCAAACCTGAGAGATACAAGAAGTGCGCAGGTGAGCAGGAGGACAATTATGGGAGGATGACGGCAGAGAGGAAAGGAGAATCACCTATTTGGTGATGGACAGAAGAGGCAATGAGAATGAGGAAAATCAAGAAGGGAAACAACCGGTACATAAGACAGTAGATACAAGTAACCTAATCTAATGACAAATAAGATTGAAACCCTAATCTTCCTCCACTACTACCTGCCTCGACCTTTCACATGGCTGACAGGTTGCGCCACAGACTAGCCATAGAATCACAACCACTGCCCATCTGGGTCAGTGATGATTACGAGGAAGTACGTCGAAAATATCTCTTAGAGAGATGTCTGTGCCCGTAGGATAGGATTGCCATCCTCACACCTTGACAATATTCTCCCTCACAGCAAGTCTGGGTGGGCTCAATGGAAGAATTGAATGCATTTTCTGGATGCGGGATCTTGACTGATCTGCATTGTGGTTCGGTGGGTAAGATCTTGATCCTCTCACGGATGGGAAAAGAGTGGCTGACGAAGTGTTTGATTGTTGGTTTGAATCTGGAAGGTGGGTACACCTGATCACTCTCTCAACCGCTTCTCCCACAAACCAACCAACTGACTGGTATGGTATGTTGCGATGGTCCTAGCATTCCATACGTTCAAGTTCACTACCCTTTTGAGAACAAGGAAGCCTTTGAATCCGCCTTCTTTCTGAACGCATGGACCAAACCCGGTGTAAGACTCAAAAGTGCTCATTAGAACCTTTTGCTGAATTGAGAAAGGTATGGTGGAGTTGCAAGCTCTGCCTTTCTATGCTATCAGAAAACAAGACCACCAAGGTACGCTTGGCAGCTTTTATTAACGTGATAGAGGATGTGTTCAAGATGAGCTGTTTGATTGGCAAAATATGTTGATGTTGGTATTATGGAATGGTTCCATGGTTCAGGTTGATGGTTGGATTCTTCAATGTTGGCCTTTGTGATGTTTGCTGAGAGTGGGGATTGAACCAAGGATGTAATTGTTATTTGGCAAGGGTGAGTGAGGATGAAGAATGTAGAGATGGATGGAGATGAACCGTGGTGAGAAAGGGGGATGAAAGAGAATATGGAGAAGATGCTTTGAACAGGAATTGAACTTGGGTCCTTTGGGTTGGGTTATAAAATATTAGAAAGACTGGGTGGAGTATATGGCGAAATAGCCTAGTTAGGCAAGGCCACTGTTGAGGAAGTTGTGCTCAGGTGGAATTGAACCAAGGGCCTTTTATAAGTGATGATGCTGATATATTTATATGTATTGCAGTGAGGTAAGATAGTATATAAAGTGTATAAGAGTTGATAAGGGTTGATCAGGATAAGATATTCAGGATACTAAAGGGAGAATGAGTTGTTGACCAGTGCCCAGTGAGTGATGGGATGATGGGATGGTCTGAGGATACAAATGGCAGGCAGAAGGCCTCCTTATATAGTAAAATATAAGGGATTTTAGCTGCACAGCCTTAACACAGCCCTAGCACAGCTTTACACAGCTTCAGCACAGCTTCAGCACAGCTTCAGCACAGCTTCAGCACAGCCCTACACAGCTTTAGCATAGCCCTACACAGCTTTGAGGGAATATTGCTGTACAAATGTCATGCAGTCCTTTGATATGCAAACAGAATGAAAGGAATTCAATATGAAAGAAATGGGTCAAGTTGTGGTTTGGAATGTGTAAAAGGAATTCAATATATATATGCATAAAGTATGCAATATGGGTGATAATCAATAAATAATACCCCAACAATTGACCATGACTGGCGGAATCCGTGTATCTTCTAAACCAGTAGAGTTATGAGGGTGGTTCCAGTGGGTGACTAGGGTTTATTTTGTCCAGAAATTCCATTTTTGAGGTTGTTTTGACCATATCTTGAGTGGTTGTGTGATAAAAGTAGAAATTTTTAATTTTTCCCTCCAGAAATACAGGAAAACAGACCACACCGGGATGGTAGGCACATTTCATTTAGATTGGGGTTGTTCCGAGGCTAACTGATTGTGTGTTGGATAGGTTTTCCACTCTCCTGGTGCTTTCTACTCATCTCTTTCAGAAGGCACCTTGACAAAACCTCATTGTTTGTGGATTGGTCTTGGCTGAGTGAGATACTGCCTTTTATCAATCTATCACTCCAATTACATTTTCAGACTAACTTGTTATCTTCCTTTGAGACGGAAAAAAATGAGCAAGAACTTGAAGAATTACCCCAACCCCAATGTGGGATCTCTACGGAGCTAATCCACTTCGGTTCGTAGTATTATTTTGATCCCCCGCATGTTTTTCTTTTTTTTTTCAGTCTTTTTTTTTTAGCTTTTTTTTTGCATTTATCAGACTATTCTTAATCAATTCGCCAGTAGTTAGGGAAGAAAACCTGCGGTTCGGGGAGGCGGGGGTGAATGAAGTCGTGAGTCGGGTGATGCTCCCATGGTTTAATTCGTACAGATTCCTCCTGTCTCTGAAAACGTGATGGATCAATGGGTGTCGGCGCGGTCCGATGTACACGGCCAGATGACCTACAGCAGTGACGAGGCAGCATGTGAGGTGAAGTACAAGGCAGGCGCAGACTGAGCGGTGTTGGGGCAGGGACTGAAGAAAGACCTGGCGAAGGTGAAGCGCGGGTTGGAGACGACCAGCTCGGAGCAACTGAAGGAGTACCTGAGGACGTCCAAGATAGATCTCGGGGATGTGGACAAGGAGGCTGGAGCGATGCGGGATGTGGGAGAGGGGCCGGTGTACGAAAACAACACGGATGAGGACGTGGTGATCCTGCTCGATTACAAGCCCTGGCTGGAGCTCGAATCGGAAGGGTTTGTGCGCGAACTCATGGGCCGGATCCATCGTCTGCGTAAGGAAGCTGGCGCGGTGCAGACGGACGACTTGGAGGTTTTTTACTCCTTCTCGGATGAGTCGATTCCCGAGACTAAGTGTCAGATTGTAATCGCAGGGCTTACTTCCGACCAAGTTATGCAGAGCATACGTGAGTCTTGAAAACTACACCCTGAGCACTGTCGCTGTGTATATCCAGCAGAGGCTTAATGTACTAACAACCTTTCCGTCCGTTGCAGACAATGAACTAAGCGTTGAGCTCAACAGGTTAGGCCCTGATCACCAGGATACATCCTGCAGCCACAGGGTCCTAGAAGACCAAACCTAATCAACAAGGCATTGCCGACCAGCGTGAGTTTTTTCCACGACCAATCACCACTTTAAATAGTTGGAACCTTCACTGACTGAGCTTTTGACTCGTCAACAAAAAATCTTCTTCATCCAGCACATCCACCCAGTCCAAACATCCTACCCCGCTTCCGAGTCACTTGACCCTCGAACATTTCCTGTACCTATTGTTGTTCTCACAGAAACTCATTAAAACCTGTCGATACTTACTTCTTACTCCCTTCTTGTTTGACACAAGTCTTTCATCTTTTTCTCCTTATCTTCATTTCACTTCCTTTCTTCTTCTTCTCTAAAACTCTTAAATCTCTTGTCTACACAAGACTCCATTCACGCTTGTCCATCTTAGCGTACCTGCCTTTAGGTAGATCTTCTTGTCTTCTCTCTCTCTTCTCACATGTTATCATGTTCTAATGAAACAACGTCCTTTAGTTTCTTGCATTCTTTCACTAAGAGCTTCTTTGAAAGCATCTTGCGCTCCCAGTAGGATGTTCCTTGTCGCGTCCTCGGGAAGGTCCCCGAACAAGACTCCCTGCGTGACACCCACAAAAAGGTGCTCCCCTAGGAGCTCCAGGATCGCTGGGGCGACCATCAGGTTACTCTCACGCTCGTCCCAGTTTAGCTGCCCCCCCCCCCCCCTGCTTCGATTCTTATTACCTTTCTTGTTGTGGATTGGTTACTGTTCAAGGACTGCCTTTCTCACTACTGTTACTGCTACTTTGCATTGCGCTGTCCAAGTTGGCATTTCGCCCCGGTGTGTAGGTTTCTGATGATGGAGATCTTCGTGGTTTGACGAAAAGAGTATCGTCACAGGATTAGCTCAGCACAACATTGCAGACAAAGTCTCCAACTCGCACAAGGAAAAGTGAAACGTGCCGGCCGGACCGGGCCGGTTGAGACTAAATACTGGTACTGCGCCGTTAACTTTCCAAACAAGTCCCCCATTCCTAACACGGCTTCATGCTCAAACCCTAACATCCTCCGCAGCCGCCAAGGTTTGGTGGTCGGAAGTTCATTTCAGTAACTTCGACCACCTTTTAATCCTTCTCCCGAGTGTTGCGGGGCGCTCAAGGCTATGGGATCCTTGGACCACCTGACCTCGATCCTGCTGGGTTTATTAAGCATTTCGAGGACTGGGACTACGTTTGTATAGTCTCCCCCTATGGTCGAGGGGGCTCCAAGATCTCCGAAATCGACGATTTTGCCATCCACAAAAAGGGTTATATGCATACGGTTACGAAACGGATTGTTCACCCAAATAGTGTACCAGCCTGAGTTTGGTGACGAATCTACATCGAGAAGTGCCGCCGCGGTTATGCGGCCAGTGGGGTCTCGCGGAACTTCTGATACGCCATGTACGTCCGAGGAACTCCATTCGAGCGCGAAGATTAACGGGTTTGTGCTTTCAAAGAAGGAGATGCAGGTTCCGAAGACTAGGAAGAGTGTGGCTAGGAAAACGAATGCGGTTCGAGATCTCATCTGTCATGTTCGGGGCAAAGCTCGTCAGGGAGGCTGCCACAAAACGGTACATGTATTGATTGCATATTCAACTCACCCTTGATCAATTTATCAGATAGGTGCGGTGACTGATTTTTTTTTTCTCTTTTTAAGATAGAAAAACAGATTTCCAAATGAATGAGCGGAGAGAAGGTGAGTTGGATGGCTGAGGGCTGGTATGGCCAGGCGGGACGGGGTTTTTAAGCTGAAGAGAGGCTGCCCGTGGTTGGAAAGATGAACCGACAGCTTTCCGCCGGGACTGGTTTGTCCAGCAGGTATACCGTTTCGTAGAGTACCTTCTTGTACGTACTGATTGGAGGGCTCTTGTCATGTGTTATCCACATATAATGATACTGTGACTTTCAACTTCATTTACGCTATGAGACGTTTTCTTTTTCCTTTTCTTCTTATCATGGGAGCGCAGCGGGAGCTGTCCGATGTCCACGGAGGTCCGCGCAGGTGCCAGGCCGAGGAATTCTTTCCCCGCTAATTTTGGACGTGCTAATTTTGGACGTGCGTGGCCCGAGGTTTCAGCGCCCCGAAGTGACCCGGGACAAGTTTTAACACTTCAAGTCGGGCTGGCAGGAAACTCAATGCCTTTCCGCCGGGACTGGTTTGTCCAGCAGGTATACCGTTTCGTAGAGTACCTTCTTGTACGTACTGATTGGAGGGCTCTTGTCATGTGTTATCCACATATAATGATACTGTGACTTTCAACTTCATTTACGCTATGAGACGGCGGATTATCGGGAGCGCAGCGGGAGCTGTCCGATGTCCAAGGAGGTCCGCGCAGGTGCCAGGCCGAGGAATTCTTTCCCCGTTAAATTTATGCCTGCGTGGCCCGAGGTTTGAACGCCCCGAAGTGACCCGGGACAAGTGTGAACACTCCAGGTGGGGCCGGCAAGAAACCCAATGTCCGTTTTGTTGGAGACTGGAGTAAGCCAGGGAGGCAAGGGGCAATAGTGACAGGAGGAACGTTGGGTTTATCTTTGTATTGCACCGCAGCACCATGTAGATACTCTATGTCCCGCCGCACCTGGTTCCGGTCAGGTCCGGTTTCCTCTTTTTCTGCACCGAGTTGAAGGGATTGTTTGCGGGACGCCACCTGCCAGCGGATCGTCGCCGCCGGGACATGCTATAGGTCAGCACAATACACACTGAGTTGAGGGACCGTTTCCGGGACATCACGTGATCTCATCGTCGCCGCTTGTAGTGCTGTCACTCATAGCTCCAGCTAATGTTTCATAAGTAATAGTTTAAAAGCCGTTTTGCGAAACTCTTCGACCGCAGTCTGAAATGCGGAAAATGGTGTCAGTTATTACCTGTAAGCACAAGCCCCATCCCGAGGTTTTCCTCTCCACAACCCGATTGCGAGCTTTTTCTCAGCTGATCGTCATTTCTTGTCTCTCCCGCTGATGTAGCCGCTGAGTTAGACACTCATAACCAAGTCTTTCATCGGTTGATTTCCATTCAGGCAAATACATCTCTTTCTTGAGTGATATCTGTGTAGCAAGCAGCTATTCTCACGCCCGAACCGCCGCTGATATTGCTGAGGCCTTCAACAACGCCAAAGAATCGGAAACCGTTATTTCTTTTGGGCGCTCTGCAACATATTTATGGTGTTTTGGGAGCAAATTTTGATTAAGACACACGCTCCCAAGCCTTGCAGCTTCCTTTACCTCTGCTACCGTCGCGTCATTATCATCCGGCACAGTCTCTATTCCGGTTCTTCCTGCGATTGGAGATCAGACCCAAATCAATTCCATAACGACCATCAGAAGTGAGTTGATCGATGAAAACCCCCTTTGAGAAAACATGGCTAACATAAGTCAAAATTTGATGGTTATTGTGTACTTTTATTTTTAGCAAATGCCATATCAAACAGTGAAGCTATCTCGATGACAGCAACTTCTCGCCCCGATTCAGTTACAGGAAAGGCAGAGGAGAGTTACAGATGAGGCAGTCAAAAAGCAAGCTCTCTGTACCGCTAGCTTACTGGCTCAAGTATTAACAGGTCACTTAATATGGCCTGGTGCAGGTACGTCTTTTTGTTCATGTGATATTATTTCGTTCTGTTCCCTAACTTCTTTTACTTTGGCTAGATGATTCGTTCTCGAACTTGTTCCTCGAGCGCCTTATTGGAATCTCCTCACACGGTGCTTCTGCCAAGCTGGAAGGATTTGGTCGATCCACCATTTGACGCTCCCGGTTTGTTGATTTCGATGCGTGCGAGGATCTTGGCCAATATCCAACGTCTATGGCGCGCGGAGTGGCTAAATACTTCACCTCCCAACGTTGTTCGCGGAGTCGTCAAGATCCTACTAGATATCATCAAAGCTGAGGGGGAGGCTTCCCCAGAACCAACCCCAGCTGGCCCTTTCACCGCCGTGGGTGACTTGATGGGCAATAGTAACACGTCTTTGGATTGAATCGCCGGAGCATTGGGTGGGGGAGTCGGAAGCATTCCGGGATCTAGCTACCTTGCTTCCTACGCTTTATCGGGTGGGAGACCACCTGCTGTGCCAGATGAAGGACGAATAGCCAGCTTGGTTGACATGGGTTTTTCACGCTCCGCTTGTGAAACTGCACTGGCCAGGACTCACAACAACCTCAACCTAGCCACGGAGTTCCTGCTCGCCTCTCCGGTCTTGGTTCAACGTGCCCGAGATGAAGAAGCCGCTGCCGCTGCAGCTGCCGCCGCCGCCCCATCCTCAACTTCCGGGGAGCAATCCGCACCAAATCAAGAGCCATCCACCTCGGAGGAAACCACTTAAGCCGTGAATGTGTCTCGCAGCAGCACTCGGGACGAGCCTACGGCGGTTGCCGATGAGATAATGGTGACTCCTCGCCAAACTTCAGCTTCTGCCCCCGCCCCGTTGGTCCCCCCTATTGGAAACGAAATGGTGTCCGATACCAATGATGTTCCAATGATCGAGGCTTCTGGCAAAGAGTCGGGCACTGTTGACCCCCAAGGAAGCACTGAGAACTGCAGCTTTTCCGGCGACGACGGACATACAACCCCCAAGGCCCCAACCACCGACGTTCATGAACCAGCAAGCAACAAGACTTCTCGCCTGGATGAAGTTCAGGCCCAAATGAAAACCGCCTTGAGTGAACTACGCGATCCACTGCGTGCCATGTTCCTAAAACGCAGTTTGATACTTGCCGAATCGTATGATGAATTGGTGTTTGATTTGAAAACGGCATTCAAGGCATTCGAGAAGAAATCGTTGGCCAATGACAACAAACCCTTCGACGGTATTGCTACCTTGCTCAGCGATCTAGAATCCCTCGTACTGCCCTCTGATGCGTCCACTGAAGACCCGACGCGTAACAACATCTTGGACATTTCGGTTCAGCTACGAATGCTGGCACTTTTGGCGAATGACTCCTCGTTTGAAGCATCTCTTCATCGGAATGCCAACGCTTAGCTGAAAACCAATGTCGCCTTACTTCGCAATGCAACCGGTTTGATGAACGAATCTTTGGAAGCTAATGAGATCCCAAAATGGCTGGCTTCATCGCTCCTGTTCGTGGAGGCCATCTTAGCTTATGCCAGGGACAAGCCGGCCTCTGACATCGAGCTCTCCAGACCTGTAGCAGATGATCTTGATGAGAATGACGGTGACGACGATGAGGACAATGAAGAGGTTAACAATCCGATCTCGGAAAGTGTCGCCTTTCTAGGTTTGCCAGCCCTGATAAATGAGCCTTGTCAACCACATGCCAGCCAGACTGTGTCTACTTCGGCCCCTAAGTCTGTGAAGAGTGGCGAAGCCTCCAGCTCGGCATTTGCTGCGCCATCCGAAGAGGATTTGGAACTCGTATTCAAGATTTGCACCAACGTACTTAGATGCCAACAATGTGGTCGCCACGACTTTTTGGCTGCTATCCGAGTGCTCCTGATTCTGACGTAGAAGCATTCCGTTGCCGAAGCTTTCCTCAACAGTGGCGTACCTGCCATCCTCCTCCGCAGTTTCTCATTTAAAACAGAATCTCGAGGCTCCTTGCCCTATGCTGCCATGTTACTTTGTCATACCGTTGAATCAAACCCGGTCAAACAATCAATCATGGCCAAAGAGATTACTCACTTCATTTCCTCTCACGACCGTGCCCGACAATCCGATTTACCTTCCTTTTGCCGACATTTGGTTCCCATGGCCTGGCGAGATTGGTCAACCTTGATGGAGACGGTCGCTGCGACTTGCAAACTCGTTCCAAACGACAGCACTACGGGTGGATCATGGCTTATTGCCTTGAACGACAAAAAGGATCAGAAGACCCAAGCATCCGAAAAGGAATCCGACAACTCAACACTGAAAATTTCCTCTGGTGAGACAGCAGGCAGTGAAATGCAAATCAATGAGATTGTACCGACTGACTCTGAAAAACCCTCAGACGACGCGCCTTGGAGACCCACAGTTGATGGAACAATGCAGTTCTTAATGTCTGAGCTGTTGAAGGCTGGCAGAGATTGTCTAGCTCCGAATGCAGTCTCAGATCCAACTATTTCACCCAATCTTCCAGGAATCGTTCGACCTCCCATTTTCAGTCAAGCCTCTCAAAGTACTCGTATGCCCAGTTTGGACACGGCTGATGTCGGATCTACCGGTCCGAGCAGCACTGCCACACCTTCAAACCTCGTTGCATCTGCGTTAGGTAACAAACTTGAGAAGGCAGACGAACACCAAGTTGTGGCTTTCTCACATGCGTGCTTTATCATATCGTGGATGAGCAAATTTTTGGCTTCTTACTATGAATGCAAAATCAGCTTTATGAGCTCTCATCACCGTAAGGGCAAGTCGCCAGCAAAGTCATCTACATCGTCGTCAAGCTTTATTTCACCTGATGCCAAATCGAAGCACAAGTTTCTGAATTTTATTATATGCGATTTGATTCCAACGGGTCCTCTTAGTCAACCCAACACCACTGAATCACAGAAGAGATCGGCCATTGCCAGTTGGGCTATCATGGTTCTAGTCGCGTTGTGTCATGAACCAAACGCAGGAAAGGAGCCATCAGATGTCGTGACTACTGCTCGTTTGTTCGTTCTCAGCGGACTTGCCCGCGCAATCCAAGATGCGATCGTCTCTGAAGAACCGGTCGATACTCGTTGCTTGCAACGCAGGTTTGCCTGCTTTGTTGGTAGTCAAAATGAACATGGTTTCTCACCTTCAGAAAGCTGGTCAACCGATGCCCTCCGATGAGGTCATGGAAAAGTATACTGCAGCATTCGAGAAAGAAGTCAAACGCCAGGAGAAAGAGGTCCAATCCATCTTCGAAATGCTTAGTGGTGATGATCCTGCAGTCGCTCCCTTGAGAAGAGCTTTGGCCTTTTGGGGTCTTGACATTGATGACATGAGAGTTGCATCAGTATGTCGATCAATTTACCTGACATTGAGCTCTTGCTTACGTGCAGTCTGCGCTCGTCGACCAACAACCATGCAACTGCTCATCTACTCCGCGTCCTTGCTGGTCACCATCCTCACCATTTACTCACTCCAAGCACCCACCTGGTGCGTCATCTCCCATGCCCAAACCTGAACCCAGCAGCTGACCATGTCGTTTTTCTTTTATTCGGATTGTATGCAGGATCAGATTCGATAATACTCCAGGCTCATCGCCATTCCAATTTTCATAGATCTATGGTCTGACACAAAAATGTGATAAGTCGAATTTGCATCCAGAATTCCAGTCCCGCCCATTCCCTCAATTAGACCGAGACTGTCAAGGAAAATCTTCAGATGCTTCCGGGTTCACACAGCACCAATATGATGTATACAACCGCACGGTTGACCGACCAAATCATACAAGAAGGGCTCAAGTCGCTCCCCTAGGAGGCGGCTCATGACTCGAGGACCAGATGCAGGGCCATAGCGGAACTAGAAGCGGGTTTGTATTCTGCGAAAAAATGGAATACCGCTGCCTATACCGCTCAACTCATCTGCGTCATCGGTATCATCGGTATATTTTCCACCTTCCTCATCTTGATTGGTAATAAGTATCGCCAGGAACATGGCTGGAAGATTTGTGCGGGACTGGTCTCCATACATGGTATGGAATTCTCATCCCGCTCCCACTTGCCGCAAACCAAACGTCAACCTAGTTATTGAGATAGGTAATTGCCTTCCTTTTTTTTCCAGCACTATTCCAATTGTTGGCATGGATCTTAGTCATTGCTGTGTTCAACGAGGACAATTGATTTTACTTTGGCTCGCAACTCTCTACCAGTACTTATGTCTCCATCGTCACCAGTATTGTCGACCTCATCTTCCTGACGGCCCTTCTTGCTGCTCGACAAAAACGAAAGTTCGGTTTACAACCTGCAATTCCAGCATCTTGGTCGATCACGTGGCAACGCTGTGCCAGTGGTAGCACACACAGATTTGAATTCTTGGTCTACCCCTCCAAGTCGATTCAGACTGACGGTATTAAGGCCAGTCTCTTGACGTCATTCAGTGGTTAGGTCTTGGTCGTTCATCCCGATTACTTGTTGGACCGAGAAATCAGAGCCGTCAGAGCCGTGATAATGGGATGGCTGGAGGGAGGCGATGAGCTGGGGTCTATTGAACTACTTGGCACAGATCGCAGAACTCGGATACCCCTGACGCAAGTTCGGGCCGACACATTTCAGGTTCATTTCCTATCATTTTCTCAGTTCACGCCGAACGCAGGAACTAACGTCTATTAATGGATCAAATTTATTACAACAGCTTGAACAAAGGCCCTTCACAATCCCGATATTCTCTCAATCATTTGCTGTCAACCTCCTTTTAGCCAGCCTCCGGATTCATTTTTGCATCATTCATCATTCGATCTACTTTCTGGATACCGTACCATCCGCCGTCAACGCTCTAATAACTCTCTGGGAATACACTATGAAACTCTTCCCAGAAGATCACGACCCACGCGTGTTGGAGGATTTGACAGACATGCTGGGATGGTTTTTTGATAAACCCACCGAGCCCGCGCAGTTACTTGCGAAGATTCCACAAGAGGAGCCCAACTATATCGCCGGTTATATCAAATCTAGAAGCCCAGTCTCATTGGATAAAATATGTAGCTCCATCATCGACCAAAGCAGCACACTCTTTCCCCCAAGTACGGCTAGTCATCAAAGCCAGCTGGCCGGGAAGCCCTCTTCACAAAACATCATTTTGCTCCTCCTCAAAATTTTGTGTTGGCTAGCGGACAAAAACGGACAGACGACTATGTCCCATACCAATGGATCAATTACCTGGCTCGTCGTGACATGTGGTAAATCAATGATCGAAGACTTGTTATCAAACAGTGAGGCTGCCTTGAGCGTCAACAACCCAAACCTTCAAATGATATCTCTTGCGCTTCTCTATTGCCCCATGGATGCTTACTACGGTCGGGCAAGATACAGATACACCCCCCAAGAGACTTACTCTAATTACCAACTTATGGACTACGCATCAATATCCCGGTTTGAGTCATTACTGTTGGCGTTTAATCCGAAGTGGACCCAGCAGATCAGTGCCCAGCAATACTGTCCTGAATTAGGAAGGTTCCTGCACTGGCTAGTCCACAGCCTTGCAGCGATTCACCTGCAACTAACCACCGCGAGAACAGAATGCTCTACGCGAAAACGGAAACGCGTGGACCCTGAAGAAGACGATCACGTCGGACCTTCGTCATTTAATCATCATGAGACAAATCCTACCACAAATCCTTTAGCGGCTCGCTCCCAGCACCAGATCCCCGAAAATCAAGTTTCATCCGTAACAAACCTGCATTGGAATGTGCTTTCACTGCTAACTAGCTGTTCTTCCCTCGCCGAAGCTCATCCAGATCTTGGAAAAAACAGTTTAACTCCTGTCTTGCTCAAATCTCTTGAACGCATAACTCGTTTGATCTCCGATCAAGCTGAGGATTGCGAAGCGCAAATTCGGAATTTCATAATGTGGAGCGAGGGCTTGACCTTCTTGGTTCCTTGATATGCAATTCAGCACTTGAGAAGCCTGGTTTTTTGAACTCAGCTCATTCGGATAATTTATCGGATTTACCAAGGGATGACCTGAGAAATCTCTTCCAATGCTTCTCCTGTGATCGATGTCATCTTGATCCAACGAAAGCACAACCATCAGAATCAAAATGTCTGCCTTGATGTATCTTGACTAGTGCTATAATGCTATGCTATAACTCAGACTTGTTGAGCTACTTGAGCCAGAAAAAAGACAAATCGGACCAAAGATTAAAATCAATCCAGCTTGCCAAGTCTGGTACTCGCCTCGCATTCATCAGGTTCTTGACACGCGTACTGAATCATACTTAAGTTCAATTAAAAGTCCCATCGTATGTACGTCTGACGTTAACCCAAAGATTGCACTTGTACTTGAACAAGGTAACCGCACAGAAAGAATTGCTGCTGGGTAAGCAATGAATTTTACCCAATAATATATCAAGTCAGATAGATTTCTGACCTGCCGGGCTTTTGAAACAGCCGTATGCTTGCCGCTGTCTTCTCGTTACATCTATTATCAATGTGGCCAACTGGCCAACTATTGGATTTCCAACTGGAATCGGTCCTCAATCAGTTTGGCTCAGTCGCAAAAGGCGGCTCCTTGAAAATTCAGGAGACATTGACATTTTTCGTCGTACATTGCTTCGAGCTCACGCGTGTCACAGATCTGGAATTAATAGACCAGGATCGGGTGGAACTTAATAACTCGCTTGGCCATCGACTCTGCACCATCTTACTGAGGCAGATTTGCCGCCGAAGCTCTTATTTGTTTGGTGTCATAAGGACTGAGGTCAGTACTTTAAATGAAGCAAATAATCCCTCCAGGGAAATGATCATTTAAATAAACTGATGTTCTCTTCTTTTTGGCGATTAGATGTCGTTTTTTAAGAAGGATTGGCTTGTCAATTTATGATTCGTTTGATAGATATCTCCCATCCTTGAGCCAATTCATGTTGATTGATCTCAAGTTCGACACATGTGGATCTGCACTCTTTTCTGACTTATTGGGAATTTCGCCCGAAATCCTTCTCACTTCGACTGCCCGTTACACTCTACGGATTCTAGTTCTGAACACTCACACAACGATAATCAAAGAAATCGCGAAGGCAAAACAAGAGGCCGTACCCGAGTTGTTGATCTACCAGGCGTCTGAGATTCTGGCTGAGGCAAAGAGCTCAAGAAGGGGGCAGAAAATTTCCATAGACTGCTGAATTCTGGCCGGGAGAACTCGAGCAAACCGAATCAAAACACTATCGAAATTGATACATTGATGTTAATGTCGGCCGGCTTGATGTACTATTGATTGATAGTCAAGATTGGGAATGAATCCAATCGATCACAAGGACCTGAGCGCGTGAAGGCAGCCATGCGGAAAGCCCTTCAGTTGAAAAAATCACCAGCTGATTGGACTGAAATTCCTCCAGACAATGAAATTCGAGAAGAATTGGCGAATCACATTTTGCCAATCCTGTCGTACATGAATGGATCTCTTCAAGATTGGCGAGGAAAAATCACGATGACTGAGAAAATCTCAGTCATGCATGGCCTCGGCAATCTCATCTACCTTGTCGACTCGGGAGTAAGCAGTTACGCTCCACAAATCATGGCCAGTTTGCAGGCCTCATTAGTCATACCTATTTTGAGGAGTGCAACCTTACAAACTTGGGACATATTAGTCAAAATGACCCCTCTGAATGATTTAATGCCTTTCATTGCTCAAATTTCCGCAGTAATAGTCAATGTGTGGCCTCAACTGACAGTGGACCAAGCGCTGGTGTCGGTCTCAATACTAAGACACATTCTTCAATATGGTCAAAACCTGGGATATTATGCCTTTGATATAGCCGAGTTTTCGGGCTTATAAACATCGCATCTTCCTCATCAAGAATGCGAACATCTTAAAAACGGGTTATTCGAGCAAATACGACCAGAGTCTCTCAAAAGGTCCATGGCATGGTTCCACATGCTGAAGAACTTGATTGTTAGAATCAACTGTGAAAGCGAAATTGTCATTCGGCAGTCTTTGAAAGAGCTCAGCAGCCTGTTGGAGAATAATCGCGAGAGGATAAACTGCCTCATAGCCGGCGATACCTCCCATCATCTAGTTGGTGCCTTTTGAAAGCGCTGATCGCAGCGACTGTACGATGTAATGATACCTCGGACGACATCAAAAGCATGGCTTTTGAATGTCTAGGGACTGTCGAAGCGGTCAATCCCGATCGCTGTGAAATTAGTGATGAGAAGAGCCAAATGGTCCTGGTTTCAAATTTCTCTGATCATGAAGAGTCCGTCAACTTTGCGCTCCATCTACTACAGGAAGAATTAATCGACTACAGGAAGAATTAATCGGGGCGTATCGATCTAGCCATGATTCCATGATTTGAGGCTTCATAACTTTCTCCCACACGCCATCCAAGCATTACTGTAATTTTGTGGATTTACCCCTGACTTGCTTGATCCAAGACGGGCAGCAAATGTCTCAAGTGCGACCAAAAAGAGATGGTACTCATTGCCGAACCATGTCGATCATATTGGTCCGCTACTGAGCTCCAAATTCCGATTTTGTTTCACCAACAATATTTCTCATAACGATCCGGATTATAGCCATACCACCCTCTACAATTCTTGGTTGCAACATTGGTTACTAAGATTGATTACCTTTCTTGAAAATGAAGACGCGGCGGCTATTTTTATGCCTTTCATGGGCACCATACGTAATGGTGATGCCGTGATTTTGCAAAAACCATTGCCTCATAATGCTCTCCCTATCGCTATCTCGGGATCTCCCGAAAAACTAGAAAACATGAAATTCAAGATTTTTACCGTATTAGAGGACCAGGCTGAGCGGCAAAGTGGCTTTTCTCCAGAAGGCAGGCAACTCGTTGCACAAGTGAGTGCGCCGAAACCATTTTCTCCTTCTCTTCCGCAAAAGGTAGAGACTGACGTTTACCCCGTCTGTTGTCTTTCTTTTGTTGCCCATTGATTCTGAATCACTAGACAATTTTTGGTCTGATGGACCACTTCAGCCGATAGATTCGGGACAGACAGAAGTTACAAGGCCCCGTAAATGAAGTAGGCGGCTCTAGAAGGCGAGATAGTTCAACGGATGCTGCCATCATACGGTTAAAAGTTATTATGACTCAAATGAGTTCAGGATTAATTGCGAGCGCGGTTTTATACGGTCAAGATCATGCCAGGGCATTGTTGAATATTGAACAGCAAATCCTCGAGCTTGAAGGAGGTCAAGTTTCCAGTGGACAGAGTCTCATTGTCAATGAAGCAACTGATCACATTTCCTTAGACAACAATTACAAAAGTACTATGAGAAGGCTCAGGAGATCTATGCTGCTGTTGACGAACCAGGCAAAATGGAAGTTATCTCGGCTACAATTACCGCCCTATCTATCCATCACCGTCTCATTGGACGTTTCTGATGGAACGCAGGTCAAGCGAAAATGCGGCGGGGATCAGAAGATCGAAGCTGGTCGACGAAATGCTGCAGCCCATGCGCCCTACACTCTCTTGTCCTGGAACACAACCAAGTCACATCCACGAGTCACTAGCAGCATTCAAAATAGTGATCTCCCGCAATCCTTGATTGACCAAGTATGAGCTCTCATCCCTCCCTCGGAACGCTATTCATCTCCAGCATGAAAAATGACCGTCTATTGTTTCCTTTTTTTTTTAGACACGACGCCCAACTCATCCCTCATGTCGGTCACCTCTACCACCCTCCGCCGAACCCATCATTGGCCGTTCTCGTCTCACCAGGTCTGCTGGTTCCTCTCCTCCCAATCTCATTCAGCCTACACCTCAGCGTCCGCCGTTGTCCACTACTGCAGTCGGTCCCGACTGCCCGTCCTCGGCTACCGAGCAGGTCGAAGTTCTTGACGCCCGTGTTAATCAATTGGTAGGTTTATTCTCTAAACAGTTTGTTGCCCACTTGGAAGAGATAAGAGAGCTTTAGCCAGAAGCGTTGTGAGAGAAGCCGGATCTTTCGTTAAGAAAAAATTTGTTGATCTTTCTTCAACCGAAATGTCAATTTTTTTCTAGCTTTCTCACATTCGGTCGGACCAAATATTAGAGAAAGCCAATTTAGTGTTAGCACTTACCGAGGCTGGAAGCGAGGTGGCAGCGCTGAGGGAAGAAGTCAGACTGCTACGGATTAGTGTCTAGAAGCTCGGAGAGGATCGGCCTCACCAGTCTGCTGATGCGCGTCTTGAACGTTGCCATCCCACTTCAGCTTTCGTCGAGCTTGATCACAAACCTGACCCCCTTCCGGCTACTTGTCCTCAACATTCATCTTCAGGCCGTCAGCGACGCATGAGTCTCGAAGCTCTCTTGAACCAAATGACTCTTCCTAATACCGACGTTGACAAACCTCAGCAGTTGTCAGTGCAACTTTCCGTGCTAGGTACTCATTAAACTTCCTATTGATTTTCTCTTTGTGTGCATGCGTGGACTACTCGGTTTTATTTTCCAGGGATGCATCCCCCCATCAGCAACATTTTGGTTCCTGCTCTCGTGCGAATCCGAAATCTAAGTGGCCTGAAATATCACAGAAAATTGATCAAAGACCCTCCGTCAACCTGCCATCGAACCAGGTAAGAAGCCACACGCGAAGTCCCGTTGTGTTTGTTGCTATATGTGCTAATGACGAATGAGCTTTATTGATTTTTACAGGAGGCTCTATTCCAGCACCCTAATGGCAGTAAAGCGCCGGGCAAGATGACCACCGACGGCAAGATCGTCGAGCCAAGCAGCATCAAAGATCTGGCACAGCATTTCTTAGGGGACCTAGCGCTTGGGTTGACATTCACACGCTGTGTGGACCAGCTACTGATGGGCCCTACGGCGGCACCTTCCTCCACTACTCCCAACAACAAGCTGGAGCATTCTTTGCGCAGTAAATTTCGCCCCGATGCCGATATCTTTTGCCCCGATAACTTGTACCGCTTGTTCACTCGACTCAAGGTCTGGAAACTTCTCGTCCTCGCCAACGCGAAAATCTCTCCTGATCTCCCTCTCCCCACCCCGAACACTATTCCGTCCTAACAAAACACCCCCCCCCCTCCTTTCTTCCTTCTTGTTCTTCTTGCTCCCCCTTAATTCTTTTCTCTTTGTTGTATTATCTTTGTCTTGACTACTTACTTCTTTTGCAAGTCACATAAGTGTCTGCTGCTTTGCCCTACCCACCTCCTACCCACACAAACAAACAAAAAAGTCATAAATAAAGGTTAAATAAACGAAAGACAATTTCTCGAATATATTCTTATGATCAAGATATCCTGATCAGCCCAACAGATTTTTTTAATAGTTTGTTCGAGTGTGTTTTGCTTAGATGTACAGTTTATCCTTTATCAGAAAACACAACTGGAACAAAGATCCGCATGAGCTTGTGGTATGACTATGTAGCAGAAGGATTCTGGTCAGCCAATGTCGGCCGAAAATTTTGAGACACACAAATTAAAGATGAAAGAGATCATCTGTTTCGACGACAGAACATGCACGAGAAGACGGCAATCCATTGGCGTTGTATGGCCACGTGGATACGCAAGCCTAAAAAAAAATCTCCAAATGCCATTGTCAAAAAGAAACTACCCCAGAAAACAAGGAAAAAAAAAAAAGAAAAAGAAAAGAAAGAAAGAAACAAGAAAAAAAAAACCGGCATTGAATCGACATCGTCGATGTTGTATCGGTTTGTATGACCGATATAGCATCGCGGGGTTGTATCGGATGGGATGGCCGAGATAACATCGGCCTTGGTCGAGGTTATGTCGACCAAAGCCTATGTTGCATCGATGCCGGCCATCCTTGCGTCGAGCCAGGCCGACATTGTGTCGGCCTCGTCCAAGGTTGCATCGAGCAACCTTGATGGAGGGTTGCGGAAGCCGATGCAACAGCGCCGGGTGCGCTATTAAGTCACCGGTTGCGCCGCCCAGGGGCAACACAACACCGACTTGGGGCGACGATGCGTCGGTGTCCCATTAAGCCGGCTGCAAACTGCGTCGACATTGAGTCGGTGGGACAAACGGCGACATTACCTCGACCGTGTCCCATTTAAGATGGGACACTGTCGATGCAACATCGCCGCGCGTCGACACAACATCGAGCGGATGTTGTATCGGGCGCTTGAGCCGATGTAACATCAGCTCTAGCCGTCCGACATAATCACGGATACGGCTATCCGACGCAATTGTGTTGGCAGTGAGGCCAGAATTGGGTGTAGTGCTGGAACCCATGCCCAGAGGCAGCAGGTATCCCCAGCTTGTACCTGAAGGTTATGGTCCTTGCCCTGATCAGGCTCTGGCATTTAGCATTCTTTGGGTATTTCTGGGTACAGGCCTTTGGTAGAACCCCTGCTATCCATGGGCACTCACAGGTAACAGTGAAACAGGGCAAGGGAGGTGGTGGTAGTGCATTGTGTTTGATAAATTTCCCAGAACAAACAATAGAGAATTGGAAAGCATGTAAGACCTTTTTCTTTCTTGTATTTCTTGTTTAATTTTTCATTTATTGATTTTTATCTTGAAATAGTAAATAAGGATAGCACAGCCCCAAGCCAAGTACCCACCAGGTGGTAGCAGGCTTGCAGGTATATCTTCAGCCCAAAGTAACCCACAGGGGTTTTATATCCCCTCAGGGAATAACCATTACCTGTGGGTACCCAGTCGGGGAAATGCTTTGAGATGCTGGACATTGGGATAACACGTTGGGCGGCCTTGGGTTTCCTCTTTCACATTAATTGATGAGACCATCAATCTTTCCATTACAAGACATCTCACAATCACCAGCTTGGTCATTCTTGCAGCCGCCATGCCAACAATTATGGATTTTTTTTTGTTTGAGTGGTGAGTGCAAGCCATCTAGAAAAAAACATACATAAGGAAAAGTACCATGATGAAAAGGAGAAAATGAATTTTTCCTTGTTTGATGGCCAATGAAGCAAGTTGTGAATTTGAAGAAAGCAAATAGCAATATATGGATACTTGTAAGTATGCTCCTCACCATTGAGGTTTAACTGACATTTCACAAAAAAAAAAAAAAAAGAACCCCTGCAACAAAAGTTTTTGTCTAGGCACTGTAAATGTTGATTGTTCCATATCTAACTTGTAATAGATTCTTGAGTATGAAAACAGCTGCTCCATTACCATTAGATCCCAGGCGGCATGTGGCAATGGCCAGTTGAATTGAAACATCTTGTTGAGGCTTCTGAGTTTGGTGGTAAAATATGGGATCTGGTTTGATCAAGTGCAGAAAATTGAGAAAACATGGCCAGCTCATACTTAATAGTTGTAGGAATCAGGATTCAGGAAGGCTTTGGATGGCAGAAAATATGTATCATGGTTAAAATTGGATGTTATTGCCCCTGGCTGTAAGGTATTGTTTCTTGTATTGGTGTTTGCAGAAGTAAAATTAATCTTCCAGGTCTGAGTCAATTTTGTTTTATGAGTCAAACATCATGATGCATTGAGTGGTACTTGCTGCTTGGAGGAGATGCTTGTGTTGAGTTGGTTTCTGAAGCATGATTTAGTTGAGGTGAGTTGATTGGATGAGGTATATATAATCTGTTGACAGATAGAGTGAGGTGAGGTGAGTAGTGTGCACGGTTAATGATTTGATGATAGAAAAATAAGTAAATATGTACAAAACCCTTCTTTTGGAGCAAATACTTGAATTTTTTGTTTTGAAATCAATTTTGATTTTAGCTCAACTTTTTTGGAAATCTTCCAATTAGAAATTGAGGATATGTTAATTTCTAATCAACAGCTTTTAATGATGCAGTGAAGCAGCTAGAACAGCATAAGTGGAATGTGAAAGGATATCATTAGCAAAGATGAAGAATGAAACATGAAACAAACAGAAGAGAAAAAGAAACAATGAGACTCCATACCTGGAACATCATAAGTGTAATGTGAAAGGATGAGGAAAGGATCCTTCCACATAAGATTCTCCAGGTACAGTATAAGATTTGTGACATGAAAGTGACATGAAACTGAAAGGTATGTAGCACATAAATGAAAGAGAAATAGAGAAATAGACTGACTCAAAATTCAATGGTGGATTTGGTCATATTTGATACCCCCTAATGTGAGTTGATGTCAAATACTTCAGGCCTTCTGGAAGTGAATATTAAATTTTTCACCTTTCATAATTGATTATCAATTATTCATACTTGTCATAATCCTATAAGATTTGGATATCATATATCTTTCTTTATCATGTCCATTTCTATTTTCAATTCTCCAAAAATATTTGAGCTGATTATTCAGAGTGAATATAAACTCAATATAATATTAACATTCATGAGGGAAACAGCATCAGTGGATATTATTGAAAATAATTACTACACTGTAGATTGTTGGACTGAATATTTCATTGGAAATAAAAACTTTTATTTGGGAAAAAAATCCCATGTTGTAGTTTGGATTGAGACTCATGAAAACTCATTGAATATTTAACTCCTGAACCTATATTGAGAAAAAAAATCCTTTTATAAAATTCAACCTTTGACCACCTCTGCAGCACCAGTTTTGAAGGTGCAACCCATCCTAATTTCATGGCAATGGCAGGGTGGGTTGCACCTTCAAACTGAGTGGGTCGCATGTGAAAGACCTTTCTTTTTGTGTACTGTCCATTTCATTGGTAATAATTGTGATGCTGATATTGAAATCATAGATCACAAGGAATATAAACATCTCTAGAATCAAAACAGGTGGTTGCATCCACAGAAGTGGATGTAAGCATTCTGAGTTGTTCAGTAAGTACTTTACCATTGGCCAAGTTCCCTTTCCTGTCAAGAAATTCTTCTTTATCAGGAGTAAGTGACTCTTCCAGAGCTAATAACAGAAGTACCACAATCCATACAGCCATATGTGTGAATGATCTATGATGCCAGGGGAGATGGCCATTGTGGATACAGGGCAATATCAGCTTGCTTGGGAAGGGGGCAAGATAGTTTCATGCACATCCGTCAAACAATTCTTGAAGAAATCCAACAAAGAAAGGAATGGTACCAGAGAGATCCAACCATAACCAACCTTGAAGAGTTTGAAAAGTCACTAGTAGTTCCCTACTCAGGCCCATGCCCAGTAGACAAGTGGATGGTCATGCCAGCCATGGCAGGTCCAATAGCCAATGCGTTTGAAACCGCGGTGTTTTTCTTCTCACCATTATACTCTCACACAGCTCTTCCTCATTTCTGTGGGCCAAACAACAAACCACCCATTGTCATTGCATTAATACCCACAAAGATGCATTATGTTGCCCTTCAAATGAAAGATCCTTCCCATTTCCCTTCCCCCAGGCCCCTGAAGAACCACCACATGTGTCCCGCCTTACAGGCCCTTGGCTGGTATTACAAGTATTCAGCATGTTTTGATATTCTAGAATCACTGAGAAGATGACCTTAAGACTTTTAGAATCACTGAGAAGATGACCTTAAGACTTCTAAAATTCTCTCAATTTCAGTAGCTGACTCCTGACTGTATTATGCACCACAAATCACTTAATTCTTCTAAATTTTCCATTTCATTATGTGTGGAATTAATATATCAAAGAGAGCTTTGCAGTTATGGAATTGAGAAATATAATTAATAGGAATAAACAACAGTTTGTACACAATGAAAGAAAAGATTCAGGCTTTCTTGAGGTGCTTGGAATGGGCTGATTCCAAGTCTCTCCCAAGTCAAAAAATAAAAGAAGAATACAACCAAGCCAGCTAGGGTAAGCTATTGGCACACTTTCTCCTGGCTGGGACAATAGGAGCAGCCACAGGAGCTTGAGAGAGAACCACACTAGCGTATTGCTTTGTGCGGTACCTTGGCTTAGCTGAAGGATCAGTATAGACCATGTAACAGTCCTCTTGAGCGGGCAAGGGCTTGCCAGTGGGGACAAGTTTTGGGTACATCTCCAATGGATTGGTGAAGGGCTTACGGGTCCACTAGCAGAGAAACAAAGACTACATGTAAAAAATGATCAATTACGGCTACTGCGGAAGAAACACCCACATATTTTTCTGAAGAAATTTCCCAAAAATCTCTGCGTGTATCATCCTCCATCCAGAGCGTCAACATGCATTTCATAGGTGGTCCCGCCTGACCTGCCATTCTCACAAATTGGCCCCAGTTTTTAGCAACGTCAAAGAAGTGAGGGGGGGTCCGCCAGGATATGACACGGATCCTCACCATTGGAGTATGCCTTCCTTTTCCGCACGGGTGAGTACGTCCGAGACATCAAAAAATGGGTTATTGTTGGAATTTTGCTCATTGACCCCTTTTTTATTTTTTTATTTTATTTTTCTTATGTCACTCCTTTCAATCTCTCCGGCCAAAATTCATGCATTGTTTTCATTCAAAATACAACTGTCTGGAACCCACAACTCAGCCACTTGTACTTAGCTACTTAACTGTCCCATGCTTCAATATGAAAACACCATCAGTTCTGACCGTACTGCATCCTCTGGTTGGCACTTCAGCCCCAGCTCAGAGCACTCTCTGTCTTGGCACTTTAGCCCCTCAAATTGAGTTGATAGGTCCTTATTTCAGACATTGTCTGATATTATTATTTATTAAAATAAAAAGCTTTCCTCCGCCGCTCTGTTATTTCAATAGTTATCAATGCCAACACGGCACATGAAGATCTCCTTGAAATCTGAGAAGAGGAGGTAGTCAAGTTGGACCTCCCATGGAGGGAGATCTTCCCTTGGGCGGTGGAAGTCGGAGCCATACTCAAAATCCGGGTTAGTGTGGCCGCCGGTGGTGTTGGACTGGGGTGTTTGGTTGTATCACTCACGGTATAGTTTGCAGTTCTGGACCAAGAGCCTGTAATCCACATAGAAGATAGGATAACGCGCCTCACCAGTCTGATCATAAGTTGCATCTTGCTCGCATATGTGAGGAAAGTTCTCATTCAGAGGAGATAGGACTTTGGTGCGGTGTTCCATGTTGATTTTTTTTGGCTGGATCGTGGGCAGTGGCAGTCCTCATGAAGAACGGGCGGTCTGACGGTAAGTCACACATCCCGTTGCCGTGTCGTGAGTCCGCTGTTGAGCTGTCACTGCTCGAACCGCCAGTCTGCCGTGAGACAAGGCAGTGCCTGACGCCAGGCCGTCAGTCATCACCCGGCTGAAAAGCCATCAAATCTTGATGGCAGACAGCCGGCTGCGCCTGACGTCAATTCATTGCTGGGAAATAGGCCATCTGCCCTCTGATATTGTGACGGT
The DNA here is from genome assembly GCA_004348175.1 of Puccinia novopanici. Taxonomy (NCBI): domain Eukaryota; kingdom Fungi; phylum Basidiomycota; class Pucciniomycetes; order Pucciniales; family Pucciniaceae; genus Puccinia; species Puccinia novopanici. Next base: position 27,747 of record SMGU01007123.1, read on the forward strand.
AGGTGGACTGGGGACCGTGCCAGGCCCCTGAAGGTTGACTTGACTCAGCGGTCATCACGCCGGCTTGATGCAGGAGTTGGACGTACACCACGGGCACAAATAAATGTTTGGAAAGCGTTTCCAGCACGGAAACAGAAATTTTTCAATTCAATGACCAGGTTCGGTCGCCTGGCAGTTGGCGCAGGTCACCGAATCTGAACGTTTTCAACAACGTTGTAAAGTCGTAAAGGAACCGAAAAAAAAAACTGGAAAAAAACCTCAATCCGTTTAAGATCGGTGAGGAAAACCAACTTGGTTTGGCAAAACATTTGCCAAACCATGCTTCCCCTCACCAAAACAGAAGCGACGGAGAATCGATCTGTTGCTCTTGGGATTGACCATGGTCAACGATGTCATTATAACCAACTCGGCTATCAGCTGTTATCTTTCTCCCTCCAAAACTCATATACAAACTCCTGCCACACCTCCGTTTTTTCTCTAAGTCCGATGTCAAAAATATTTTTTTGACGACCAGTACTTTTCTCGAATTTTTGACGCAAAAACATCCCATTGAGGGAATCTTGGCGAGCTTCAAATGAAGTGATGAGGGATGTCACCTGGACGTCTTGCCCCTCTTTGTCTGGACTCGGAATCCTTCTTTTGACGGAAAACGTTTTTTTCACCTTTTTTTTTTCTTAATTTCCATGGGTTATTGTCATAGATGGGGGGCATAAGCCATAATCATACAAAAAGAAAAAAAAAAGTGTGGGAGTATGGCTTCTCAGCCCACAAACCTTGAAAGGTTTAAATTTGAATTGCAATCGGTTAAAAAACCATCCCACAACTTTTTTTTTTTTTTTTTTTTTTTTTTTTTTTTTTT
>SMGU01007131.1:0-17185 GCA_004348175.1 Puccinia novopanici
GAATTTCAAATCATCAGAACTGTTGACAGCCAGTTCCTTTGATCTGTCATCTATTTAAATCTGTCAAACATTACATATCAACACTTTCACTCTTCCACTTATCAAACACTTTCCTTGGTTCCTCATTCCAAAAAGCTTTCCCCTCTAAACAATAAACCCAAACATTTATGATTTGTAATCCACACTTTATCAGTTCATATATATCCTATGTTAAACACAAGCCTCTTAAACCTTGAAACCAATTGATTCCATCCCATTGTGTTCTCACCATCCAAAAGCCACTATTATGTCTTCCAAAAACAACAACATTCAAACTACCCAGACCTCAACGGATCAAGTCACCAATTTATTGGCTGGTGCTGCCAACCAATTACTTCCGCAGTTTCAAATGATGCTTAATACTGCTTTGGAACAACAAGCCGCAAAGTACAAGAATACAATGAAGCAGATGGCAGAAGAGTTTAAACACTTCAGGATGAATCTCAACCAACCACCTCCAGCCACTGACGTGTCCATGGCAAGAAACACCCAGCAAAAGACTACAACTACCTCACAGTCAAAGGGGAAGAAGCCAAATCACCCTGCTGTTCCCATCTCGGCACCATCTGCACCCCCAAAGAAAACTGTCCAGTCTGTACCAGCCAAAAAATATGATACTTGTCAAACTCAAAGAGCAGAAGCAGTAGCTACAGCCCTTAAATGCCAAAACTTCCATCAAGCACAATCCGTGCCACTTACTTCTGTTTGCCTTGTGACCACCCCAAAGAAAAACACCCCTTGTGGTAGTTTGAAAAATGGTTCTCCATCCAAGAGGGCACCCCATCAGATGATGCTGGAGGATTATCCAGATGATTTTCTTGATACAAAGGTAAGTAATATAATTTTCTGATAAAAAATAATAATTTCTCATTTATTCTTAATGTCACAATACAGGAATGCCTTTTCACACACATACGGCTCCTCTGGGGAATAGTTGAAGTGAGCACTCCACCACCAACCGCAAACCAGGAGTTTGTGCAGCAGTTCTGCTCTCACTTCAAGTATATCAGTGACTTTGCGTGTCATGTTGATAATTCCAACTCAGCCCAACTAATTGACAAAACAGATGTCCAGAAAATGAAGGATGCTTGTGCTGGTAGGATCAAGGTTGGGAACAACTTTGTTCACATTGATGAAAACTACATTCACTACATGCACGGCTATCTGTCAATAATTGGTATTTGATTCTGGGGACCCAACCTTGAGGAAGGTTCTGAAAGCCTATTCAACTCAGCTTGTTGAATTTCTGCTCTCAACACCTTCTGGAAAATGGCAGGTTCTAGTGGATACAACTTCATGAATTTCAACCACAAATATGTCAACAATATGGCTCTATTTATCAACACATACAATCATTACATTCATCATCTCTCTTCATGACAAAATTCCTTGCCGAAATGAAGCAACCTGGAAAGTACAAAGAAACAGTTGAAGCAAACAATATTGCAAAAAACCATGCCCGTGTAAGCAAAAGAATCTCTTCTTTTCACTTCATGATCTTGGTTACTAATTTTAATTTTCCTCAGCTTCGCAATTCCTGTTACAAATTTGCAGTGGCCAACAACCTACCAGAGCAATACAAGAAGATCATTCAAGACACTCATGCCAACATCAATGAAAAATGGGATGCCAAAGCCAAATTTTTCTCAATCCAAACATTGCCTTATTGCTCTTACAGTGCAAATTTTTTTCTTCCCTAAAATCAACACTGGAACCTCTCGCATGAGGGTCTGCAGGCTTCCCAAGGATGTAATCCTATCAAAAATTGTCAAAATCCCAAAATCTCTTCCCCTCAACTTCTATAACCTTCTTTGGCTCCGCAAGCTACCCATATCCCAGCAACAGTCATACCCTGATTTAACCAAGGTTGTGTTCTTATCTGATCCAAAGAGGTCTCTCTTGCCAAAGAATAACCCCCGCTATGACCCCTCTGAAAAGTTATCTGATTGTCAGTTTTCCGAGGCTAGATTATAAGAAGTCCTTATGACATACCAACTTGACAAAAATGAGGACAAAGACAATGAAGAAGCAGAAGACAGTGAGGTGGATTTTGAATCTGAGGGTCAGATTGATGAGCATGGTGCAGTTGACTTGGAAGCCAAAGCTAGTATACATTTGGCAGATGGCAATTGGGAAAGCTATTACGAGAAGGATGATATGGATTCCAAAGAATATGGTGATAGTGATAATGATGAGGAAGAGGTGCAGGATGAAGAAATGAATCAAGATGATGGATATGAAAATTATGGTGGCCATCACTTAGACAATGCTGAAGAGGATAGGATGAAACACATAATCAGGATGAGATGTTCTAGTTTTACTGGTGTTATTGGACGGTGGAAGTATTTCGGACTTTTAAATCCTTCCACATGTTCTTGTTTTGTGTCACTTTCTTGATTTCAGCCTCACTCCACATGTCTTTGTTTTTTTATCTCTTTCTTCCTTTGGTTCATGAAGTTTCTTTCTCTATTTTGCCAGACGTTTTCTTGGTTGATTAAATCCAACAGGTGGGATTTAGGATTTCTTGTGTTTTTTAAGTGAGGAGGAGTTGCAACCATATGACTAAAAGAACTGAAATGAGATATTTACATAGCATTTATCCGCAAAGAAATATCATGGAAGAGCAAAGGAGAGTCACAGTTTTAACCAAACACCGGAATAAGTAATAGAAATGATCACCAAAGTAGTATTCATCAGCTTCATAATCACCATCTTCATAATTATGACAAGCATTTGCTAATGTATGGTTGATCTTAAGTGAGATGCCTAGGCGGGTGAAAACAGGGTTTGGATCTGGGGGCATAGTACAGTGCTTGTACTTTTTGGCCTGCCAGATCATTTTTACAATGCCGTTTTGATGCAAAAAGTCAATTTCAACTTTATAATCTGGAAAGAAAAAAGGACCAGATGAGATGTTATAGCTGGTGGAAGGGGGAGCCAATTTTTTGTCAGCTGAGAAGGTTGGCAGAAAAAGGAAAAAATCAAATTCGGATATGTCTTTTTTATCAAAATGTGGTGGATTGTAGAAGCCATCAGTGGTAAAGGTAAGGTGGGGGGAGCAAGCAAGGTCGGGTAATTCCTGATGATATTACAGATTGGTAAAGTCTGGAAAATTCAATTCTTTGATGATTTGGTAATTTTTTTCAAAAAGAATCCCACCCATATGCTGGAAAAGTTGGCCCAGAATTTGACCTGCACGCAGAGAGTCCTGGATAACATCGTTTAATTTGTCCATTTTTGAGGCAGGGAATTTATTGATATATCTTCCAGCAATTTGGTTTTCATCCCTTGAATTTTGCCATCCTAATGCCCACATCAAGCCACCCCAGGATTTTGAAGCAGAACTTACTGGCCCAAGAAATTCCTTTGAACGTTTGAGGAATGTTGACAAGAACTGGAGGTCATCTTTGTGGCTGTTGGAAAAGTTTTTAAATTCTGTGAACTCAATGACCGCAATAATGGAAGATTCTTCATCTAGGTCCTGGATGATGTTGTAACGCTCTCTAAACATATGAAAATCCTGGATTTTGTCATAAGCTGATTGTATTTCAATTGAGGTGGGTTGGCAAACAGGATTTTTGTGGGTATTTAACGGTATTGAAGGATATAAATCCAGATTTGAAAATTTTACTGATTGCCAAGACACCAATATGGGGATCTTCTTCATGATGGAATCTATAATAGTTTGGTTTTCTTTTTTTTTTTTTGTTCATCCTGCTGTTGCCTCTTTTTTCTTTCTTGCCTGGCAGACTTCCTACATGCTGCTTCCTTGCTAATGAACATGAATCAACATGGCCATAAATTTACCCCAGATCATCATTAACAGAAATGGGAAAAACAACATGTATTTGTTCCGTCAGACAGAAAAAAAAGGTGAAAAAAGGAAAAACAAAAAACATTAGCCTTGGTTTACAGAAAACACAAATCATATCTCCTACCACTTGGTTGTTTTGGTGGCACAAGCCTCTCCAGCATGGGCAGCGGCAATGATACCAGCCTTTGCACCATTGATGGGTTGATCAGCTGGGTTGCCAGGATTGAGGGATGTTTATGACAGGTGGCTGGATGATTCACATGGGCTGGCATGCTCTTGATTGACACAAAGTCTCACAATCAACCTTGGGCGACAAGATGATGGTAATGGTATCAGACCATTGTCTGGCAGTATACCTGGCAGAGCGGTGGTAGGGTTGTTTCCAGGATGATCCATTTTCAAGAGAGCTTAGGTGGGGCTAGATGCTGAAAAAATTGCAAAAATTGATTCAGGAAATTAAATCCTTGGTGATGATGGTACTTTGACCAACATATCAGATGAGCTATTCCAGGGTCCAAGCCAATAATTTTCAAGACAGTGACCGCATTCTTTTTGAATTTGATGGAACTCTTGATCACACTGGTGTGATGGATGTAGGGCATGAGGGAGATGATCAAATCATGCTCAAATATGGCTTTGTCCAAGGCCTTGCTGTTTCTGATGTCGACTTTGACCTCCCAGCCTAATTCAGAGGCAAATCGTTTGGCCTTTGAGGGGTTGAATGAGGCGACTGTTACTTGGTTTTCAGGGCTTCATAACAGATAGTCTGAAGCAGGTTGGGCTACAAACTTGGAATCCAGGAGTAGGATTTTCTTGCCAGGGGCAGATGATTGGTCCACAGATTTCCCAGGAGCATGTACATTTTTGTTATAGTACTTTGTGGTTCAGAGGATTGATCCATTAGGTTTCAAGGCGTTTAGGAGCAATGGGAAGTCGGGAATGCCAAAAAGGGCCTGGGAAGGGACTTCACTGTGATCCAAGCTGGGTACAAAAGAAATAGAAGGATTGACAAGACATTGTGTGTAAGAATATTGATATGCACCCAAGCAGCATAAAAATAATAAAAAAATGCATTCCTGTCTGTGATGATAACATCCAACTTTACAGCTTGGTTGCGGAGGTATTGGAAACCATCTCCAATACGGACTGTGACTCTGGGATCATTGAAAGCAACAGCCCCTTGCTGAATGTTGAGAGTGTATTCAGGCAATGAGTTGTGGACTTCATCACACCAATCTTTGATTGCACTCTCAATACCGGGTATGCCAATGAACCAAGGAAGCCAGTCTGTGAGAATTTGACGAAAAAATGTACAGAGTGGCTTTTCAATCATTGACATCTGGCCAGGTCTCAATTGAAATTTTTGAGGTTAGAATTTCCCTTGGTGTGATCCACCAGCAATTTTTTTTTTTTTTTTTTTGAGAAAAAATTGGAGTACAACAGACTTGGGATCTTGGGGTCCCTCAATAAGAGCACTCAGAAGGGAGGTTGGGAGGATGGTTTAACATGTAGCATGAAGGACAACAGACAGACACCTGGAGTGGGACATTCAGGGATATTTTCAGGATGGTTTGAGTATCTTTGGGAATGTTGAAATTTTCCACTGCATTACTAGGATCTCCTTTGGAATTCATAACCATTTTGAGAACCAAGTCGCAAGCTTTCCAACATTTATCCAATCCAACACCACCATAGAGGTGCAGGAAATTTTTAGTCAAAGCAAGAGGAAAAAATGAGTGTAAAATATTGGTATGAAGATTTATCAATAATGAGAAGATGAAACATACCAGAAACTTGGAGCTTTGGTGTGTCTTTACCTAGTGAGTTGGCCAAAGAAACTTCAGACTCTGTACCGCTGTGGAACTACTCTTTTGGGGAATAGAGCTTGAGAGGGATGAGTGCTTGAAGGGCTGCCTCTTGTGGGAAGCTTGGGAGAGCAAAGAAAAAAAAGAACAAGAGTATGGACTCTAGAACTGTGATGCTTGAGTTGTGGTTACATGTATTGCTGAGAATTTTCTTTTGTCTGACTTGTGGTTATCTGTATTGTGTTGTATTTGAGATGTTTCATGTGTCAGAGTTGTGGTTGCAGGTTGAAGGGGTTCAGGTAGGATTTCTGGGGTTTTTTTGCTTGTTTATCCTTGTGTAATTTTGCTGCAACACTTGAGGGGGCCTGTTGTTGAGGTTGTTGATGTGTGTGGGGCTTGTTTAAGTTGTGAGGCCCTGTGGAAGATTGGCTTACCACACCGCTGTTGCCATTAGAGCTGATTTTGTCCAGTTCAACATGTGGTTCACAGTAAGGAAAGGGATTAGAATTTGATTGTTGCATTCTTTCATCCTCTCTTTGATGGATACACAAGTTGCAAGCAGACATGTAGCGAGCATGGAGCTGCTGGCCCGTGGAGTTCAAGAAACTAGACTGGTGGCATTTTGAACACTGACATAACTCCATTTGAGTGATTGTGTGTTGAAAAATCTTTTGTTTGAGGTTGTTGTGAGGTTGTAGAATATGAGGAACTGAAATTTGTGTGTTTATAAAAGTTCTGACAATTTGAAATTAGCTGCTGAGTGAGCTGTTGCTTGGGTTATACATATGCATACAGCCAGCAACAGGTGAAACGTCTGGATGAAAATTATGCATACTTGTCACCAGTTTGCATGTGGTGTGAGGTCGTGGTTTCACAAGAAAAATGGGAAAAATGGATATTTTGGCATTAAAAACACTGCAAGAACAACTTTCTTAACTGCTTACAGTAATTGACATGCAGTATGCTCCAGCCAAAATCAACCTGTTTTTGCATAACTAGAGTTTTTTCCACAGTCACTGTACAGTGTGCACAGTAACTGTGCATCAAAGCTTGGTTCAATCACTCTTGGAGAAAGTTTGGAGTAACACCACAAGCTTCCTTGAAATTTCCACATGTAAACTGCTGGCAGTGGACACTGCAAAAAAAACTTGATCAACTGCCTGCAGTTGACATTCAGCATGCTCCAGCCAAGCTACCATCCAAACTCCACATATTTACATGTGTATTTTTTTGGCACAGTCACTGTGCAGTGTTCACAGTGACTGTGCATCCAAGCTTGGTTGAATCAATATTGGAGAAAGGTTTGAGTAACACCACAAGCTTCCTTGGACTTTCAGCATGTCAACTGCAGGCAGTTGAGCATGTTTTTCCCAAAGTGGGAGAAAGTATTTTTTGCAGTGTAGAAGTCACCTGTGCTCCATGGCCACTCCATTTCTTTGACTGTTGATATAAAAGTAATAAAAGAATAAAAATAAGATATATCCCCTTTTCTTTTCTGACCAGTTTATTGTAGTTGCTTTTTCTCTTGAAATACAACTCCTTAAACACCCAAATTTTGTGTCCTGTTGTCACACTAGAGACACAGGCTCACAGTAATGCATTCAGAGATACATCAGATTTTGTTCTGCTTCTTGTCATTTAAACATTCAAAATACTTTCTGAAATGTTCTATGAAAAACATGAATTATGTAACTTCCCTGGAAGTGCCACAAATGATCCCCTGGTGTTACTTCATCAAGTCTTCAGCTCTCTTGTTTTGCTGTTCTAGTTGTTACAAGAGGTCAAAACTTGCAGGAATCCTCCTGTGTGTTATTCTTATGACTTGAAGCTCTCGGAATATTCCCTGATTGTCTCAGCAGCAAGAATCCAACATGAAATCTGTACTATCTGAAATACTAGGTTAAGAAGAACTAGACAGTACTTAATGAAGCTATTACCATTTCTTAATGATTAATTGCAGGAAATCCTTCAAATCATTAATACTTTCCAACACTTTTTTATCAACACTCAGAGCACAACTACATTCCTTTGAAAACTGGTGTGTAGAATAGAGGCTGAAAAATCTAGTGTGAGTGGTTCCAGAGAGAAGGATTCTGAGTCTTTCAGGTAAATATCCTGGCCTTAAGAGTAGGGATAGTACTAACAAGGTTTCTAAGATATAAGGATAATTATGCTGGTGAATACTCCTTCCAGATATCTGGGGGCTCTGAATACCCTAGGGAGGAAGGAAGTTACTTGAAGGTAGACTCTCCTCTTAAGTATTTCTCTTCTGTTTTCTCCATGGGGATCAGGATTATTGAAGTTCTATACCTCCTGTTGAAATTCTTGTCTGTGTCTTCTCTGTGAATTCCAGTCTCTCTATGATTAATTAATCTTTTTCACATTCTTTTGCGCGTCTATGTTTCCCATTTTCCTCCAAATGAAAAACCATTCTCTCTCATTCTTTCCCAACTCTACACTTTTACTCCATTCAACATCCTCTGTCCTCCCATTCCACTCAACCTCTTCTGTCCTCTCATTCCACTCAACATCCTCTTTCATCCCACTCCACTTCATTTTATTCATCTCTCCCACATCTTAAATATATTAATCTACTGCTGTGCTCACTTACATCAACTGAGTAAAATTCAACTAAAACTAACACTTCAAACCCTCTCAATCACTATTTTCAACATTATTGGACTCACTAAACTTCTTTACAGTCTCAGCATCATTTCCCACTTGGTGAGAAATCACCACAAATCTCATCCCATCAAATCTTCTTTCTTTCTATTATTTTTCATACTAACTTTTTTGTCTTTCCCCCTCTTCAGTCTCATGTGTCCGACTTTTCTCTTACTCTTCTTCATTTTTCTTTACTTCAATATAATTGAATAATTTTGTGTCCATTCTTTTCTTCTGTGTTCCTTTTTCACAATTTTTCTATTCTTGTACTCTAACTTTATTTAATATATTTTAGTCTGGTTCTAGTCTTAGTAATGAAAGCCATAACCTCTTACCTCCCATCATTCTGCCTGTATTCTATTGCTTTGATTATATTTTTGTTATATTAAGTTCTATCACTCTATAAGAGCATGCACATTGGTTGTGTTAAACCCGGGCGCTATGCTAGTCTAGCAACAAAATCCCCACATCAGTAATGCCAAACCTGCTTGGCTTGCTAAATTTTTTTCAGCTTTTGTTGCCAACCCTCGCCAAATTTAGGAGCACTTGGCAACAACGCTATGTCATCTTGCATATCCAAAGTACTACATATCCACCAAGAAGCTATACTTCAACTGCACTTGCGGCAATATAGCCTTGATTTTTAGCAAGCACCAATGTGGCGCGGGGTGATTGGTGCTATACTGCCATTGCCAAGTGAGAGCTATTACAGCAAGCAATAGCTCCACCAATGCACATGCTCTAACATGTTATCATCAATTCAAAAATTTATAATACAGTCTCAAGCCCTCATTTTTTGACACATTTATGTGAAAAGGGTGCCTCATTCATGTATCAACCAGAAGAGTGGAGTTGTTCCAATTTCTCTGTAGATGAAATGAGTTCTTCTGAAAGTGGACTAGGTCTGCCTCATTAAGTCTCATTAATGTTTTGAATTTTAATTGTGGTATAGTCAGCTTGTATTTCATACAATCAATCAAGACTGCAAGCTGAATATTCACCCAACTGGAATCAGTTGGCATGCAAAATAGTCTAAAAAGGCCCTTTTTTACCTTTGCATTTAAACCGTGAAAAGTATTTTTAGTTTTTATTTTAGCTCTAGGAATTTGTATGAAAAAATTACCTTCCCTTGAATTTCAAGACTGGCAATTTTTTCAAAAAACTAGAGCAGTAAAATAACAAGAGTTTTTTTGGGTGGTTGGAAGGACCATTTCATTTCAAAACCCAAGAACACTAAATGAAAACTATGAGATGACTAGCCTAGCCTAGAATTAATAGTAGAATCATGGACTGGTGTGAGATTTTTGGAATGATGAGGCCAGAATACCTTTCACTTATCAATGCAAGAAAAAACTTTCTCAACTGCCTGCAGTTTTGATGCATGCTCCAGCCAAGCTTCCATCCAAACTTCACCTGTTTGCATATGTAGATCTTTTGACACAGTCACTGTGAAGTGTGCACAGTGACTATGCATCAAAGCTTGGTTGAATTACTCTTGGAGAGAGGTTGGAGTAACACCAAAAGCTTCTTTGGACTTTCTGTATGTAAACTGCAGGCAGTTGAGCAAGTTTTTTTTGTGGTGTATGCTTCTCTGTAAAATTAACATCAGAGATCTTGCCATATGTGAAATTCAATAAACAGGTTTGAAAGAAAACAGAGAGAGAGAAATATGATAACATTATGTTTAGGTATAATATCATCATGTGACAATCAAATTGAGGGGAATACATGTCAGGTGACATTCAGTAACATCTATCAAAACTCCAGGATTACTGTGATAATAAGCCAAAACTGTAAAATGGACCCCTGTGTTCTTATCAGGGAGTCATTGATCTTCCTACTGAGTATATATGGCCTGAATTATTTATTGAGTTATCTTCATGTTGCCTGACATGTATTCCCCTAACTATTGGTATAGTGTATGAGTCCTGGAAGACAACATGTCATTTTTTCAGATGCAATGTTATTGGAGCAGTTCATTTTGGTTATGCAGCACCATACAGAGCTGAAACAGGGCTTGTATAGTATTTTAAATTTTTATAGAAACTGGATTTACATGGCTCCAGTTTTGTTTTTACAGGACCTGTAAACCCCAACACAAGTCCTTCACATGATATTGGAGGACTTCCTGTTGCCCAGATTCCTTAATGTGGTGCTTCTAGTTCTAAATCCCAAACTTTGTTGGGTGGTGAAAATTGACGACAGTCAGGTTCCCACCACCAAACAAAGTTTGGAAATTAGATTTAGCCCGTCTAAATTAGACATTCCAGACCAATGGGAAGTTCTCCATTTATTGATATGATAAAATACAGCAGAAGATAGTTTGAGATGAGCTGAGAAGCCCTGTTTTTTCTACTCAACTCATGTTATTAGGGTAGTTCATGAACTGCTAATTTGATGTTAAAATTGCTCATGATTTGAAGCTGCATCAAGAAGGTTGATGTATGGTGAGCTGATTAGCATTGGCTGGAAATGTTTGCCATTTGATGCTTGTTGACCCAATTAATCAGCAGTTCATGAAGTGCCCTAATTTGAAGGGAAATCTTGATTTATTCACATTTGATGGTGATCAGAATATAGTCCAATTAAGTAATGGTACAACATTGTGTTCAAAAATGTCAGGTACATGTGGAATTGAGGATGGACTTCATGTTGATTTTCACGTTTTCATTAAGCTGAAATCCATTATTTTGTTACATAATGAGTGTAATTGGGGTTGATCAACTTGAACTGAATTGGGCCGCAATTGGATATTAAGGTTATGCGTCGATTTAACTCCCCCCCCCAATTGAAATAATTGATTCGCTAACTCCATACTCCTATCATTGTTTCCCCTTCGACTTAATCTTCGCAGTCCCCTAAATCCCCCGTTCAGCCCCGTCTTTGACTTTCCAAGCCGAATACATCCTTTAAACCGTCCATCCCAGCTAGCTACAAACAACGTCGCACAACTACACAGTCATCCCCCACCCCATCCCATATATATCCTCGCCACTCATTGCCATGGGAACGGGTACCGAACTCATTGAACCGTATGGTAAGTTGCCTTTTTCGGCTTCATCGTATATGAATCAGTAATCCATTGCTGACTCCCTCTCTATCCAACAGATTTTCTACTCAAGTTCATCAGTCAGTACTCATCAGCCTCAGATTCCAATCTAAAAAGAAGATCGTAACGCTTACATTGACATTCTTGAATATATTGCGATGGGTTTTTTTGTTTTGTCGAAACCCTTTCTTCTGGATGCAGTTATTGGCGAATCTGGGACGGGCAAATCATGTTTACTTCATCACTTCTTGCGTTCACAACCTCGGCATCCCTCGCCACATACCATTGGCGTGGAATTCTCTTCTACCATTATTAGTTTACCCTCCTCGAGTTCACTCGGGTCATCCTTTTGTAGGATGAAGCTACAGATCTGGGATACCGCTGGTCAGGAACGATTTCGAAGTGTGACGCGGAATTACTATCGGGGTGCGGCTGGTGCGATTTTGGTGTATGATATTACTGAGTAATCTCGATCCTGTTTTCTTGTAGTGTTTTTTTTGTTGAGAGTACTCATCATGATGGACTTTTTTTTTTTTTTCTTTCTCATTCTAGTCGCGCATCATTCACAAGTTTATCTTCCTGGTTAGCCGACGCCAGGTCATTAGCCTCACCGGACTTGATTGTGATACTAGTTGGCAATAAGGTGGATCTGGAGGAAGATCTGCGACAGGTAGATGAATTGGAGGCTAGTAATTGGGCTAAGCAGCATGACTGCCTTTTCCTGGAGACGTCGTCTTGGACGGGCGAATCAGTTTCGACGCCATTCCTACTCCTAACACGTTCGATACTGTTATCGATTGAATCGGGGCGGATTGATCCTAATCGAAAGGGGAGTGGGATTAGTTATGGGGAGCGAGCACTGAAACGGGTTGTGAGTTGGAGTGGTGGTAGTGATAGTGGATTTGATATCGGTGGGGGTGATTCCAAGAAGAGTAAATCCAAGTGCTGTTAGGTTCTTCACAAAGTAGTATTATGTTGGTGTATCTCTACCACTTTTTGGATTTTCGAGTCTGTTTTTATTTTGGCCAGGTCTTGCAGATGGATACCTTTTCCTTCTTCTTCTTCTTCTTAATTTCGTCATTTTTCTTCAGTCCCATCAGTCTAATGTATTATATTTCTCCAACATTTCCTGATCATCGCATATCGTGTGTGTTATGTCTAGTCTTGTTTTTTTTTCCCCTGCATTTCTCGCTTTTGAAAATGATCCAGTCATCTGATTTTTGCAGATTTAAACCACGTTTGTCGTTTCGCACTCTCAGCTTGTTGTTATGTATGCTATATAGCTTAATGCAGAGATGTCTTGACTACTCTTTGATGAAAAGAGTACGCCCAGTTTGTCTCTCAGCATGGGTGATCTTAACCGTTGTTTGCCCAAGACACGACTACAGTTGTACCAGTCAGTGGTCATCAGCACCACGGCGAGTATTATAACCCCAGTCAGTTCGACACTGGAACTCCCGATTAGTAATAGTATGCAGGGTTAGGATGACATCATCACTCCCTCATCGGCTTACGTTGTTCTGGTAGCACAGCCTCAGTCATGCCAACATTATATAAGAAGAGCTAATACTCCTCTGGATATCTTGATTCTTCCACCAGAAAATAATATAAAATATGACTTCCAACCAACGACCAACAACAACAACGAAAACTATCACTCTACCATTCAACCCAGTACCAAACATACTCAAAACAACACCAAAACCAACAACAGAAACAACAACAACAACAACAACAACAACAACAGAAACAACAGAAACAGAAACAGAATCATATCAACTACCAGATCATCCCTCTGCACTAACACCTCTCAGGGCTCACTACCTCAAACGAGAACTAGTCACACTCCAATTTGCTGCCGAACTCGAAAGCTTATCAACACCACACGTCCTCTCACTACTCGGTCCACCATTCCTACCAAGTCATCTCTTCAAGGATGGCCTACCCATCATCCCAGAATCAACTACTACCGCATCATCATCATCATCATCTGCTAACCAACAACACATCAAACAACTACAACAACAGGATCAAAAATCAACCAGTAACGATCTACCATTCCTCAGATTCTTCTTCCACAAATTCGTACTCTCATTCCCCTTCCTAGAACACGTACCCCCCACCTTCTTCTCACACAAACTTCAACCATTCGTCTACTCATTCTTCTCTCGTAATATCACAAAAACTGATGATCGTGAGGAAGAAACAAAACGTCAGAAAATTGCTGGCAAGGTAGAAAAACATCTAGCCCTCATCATGGCCGCCGCCATCAAACTATCCGACAATCAAGGACAGGAACAAGTCGTCAGAGTCTCTCCCAACATGGATCCAACCCCAAACGATGACGATGCCTTCCTCTCAACCCCAATCATCCCTGCTGCTCCCTCCACACCTCAACACTCTAGCCTACCCAACATACCATCCCTCACCATCAATCAACAACAGCAATATGATCAAAACTCATTCATCTCATTTGATGTCAACGTGGTTGCCATCCGAAAAGTCCGTCAAAAATCTCGTATGAGGTCCAAGCTTCACGAAGAATTCGTCATCAGGACCAGGAGCCAATCAACCGGCGAAATTTACGTCAGCAGGAGATATCGCGACTTTTTTAAATTGGCTGAATCCGTAAGCTTCTTCTCTCCCTCCTTTGAAAACAAAAGCAAAATAATCACAACGCGTCGTTTTTTTTTTTTTTCAGTTGAGAGTAGAATTCCCAGATATTGAAATCCGATCACCCCCACCGAAGGATCGCTCAGCAATTCACACAGATGATGTCGCCTCACCTACCCTAAATAGTAACTTATCACCAACACTAGGTGGACCTAACGAAGATTCACATCCTCGCACCAAGATACATTTCATTCGGGAACACAACCGACTCACGCTACGAGCTTACCTTCATCGACTCTTAACCAAACCCGAAATCTCAAATTCAGAACAATTCCGTAGCTTCCTGACCGACGGCCCAATCGAATTAAGTCTAGAAGAAAACGAGACGCGGAGAATCGGGAGGCCATTGATCGGGCGCGCGAAGATGAAAAAGTTCGATTCAGATTGGAAGTTGAAGGCCGAGTGAGAGAGTTGGATGATTATTTGCGCGGATTCAGGGAAGAATTGGTCAAGAGTGATGGCCTTTCTAGGGTTTTTTCCACGATACGAGAGGTCGATAATATCTCCAAGTTGCCGATCGCATATCGTAAGGTCAACAAAGCTTCTGAATGAATGTCCCCAAGGGCCTACATTTTTTTTTTTAAAAAAAAAATGCCGTTTCATCCCCACCTCCCTCATAATGAATATCAGCTAACTGATTGTTTATTGATGTTATCTAGAATGGCTTCCACAATTTATCAAATCTTTCTTGGTTCGGATAACTCATCGGCTTCATTTGCCCAACTGAAACGGATGCATGCAATGATACCATACTGGGCCATGCGTTAGTACTCTGATCACACGTCTTCTCATAGAAAAATAGGATTTCTTAGAAAACTAAAAAAACCCATTTCTCTTTGTTAAATCAGGAGGAGTTCTCAAAATCTCAAATCCCGTGGCTATGATCCGAGGCGTGTTGGACTTGTTCCTAGCCAGACCTTTTGGTGCAACAAGTCTAGTTCAACGGATGTTTTCATCGTCAGTGATTCTATACCACTCGGATGCACTCCCTTTCACAATTCCGGAAATGAGACTGATCTGTTGATGTCATTTGTGGAACAGGGGCTTGTATGAAGAAATCCGGGAATTCAAAGAGGATCTCGAGAAGGTAGCCGCTAAAATTGGCGATCAAAGGCTGTGCGAAAAAGTCAAGACATTTGTTGAAGCACCTCGAGAGATTCAAGAATTCTTCGAGTCCGATGCTAGTAAGTAGTAACAGCTGCTTACTTGCTAGTTAACTTGCTAATTTTTTATTTTTTTGTTGACTCTTCAGAGAGTGAAAATATTGACCTGATTGCGGTAATCCTGAGATCCCCGAGGGCCCTCATCTTGACAAAGCAACTTACCAACGTATTCAGAGAGCTTCTCAAGCTTATGAAAAATACAAGGCATACCGAGACGGATTGGATGACCCTGCTTTAGATGAGGGTCCTGATAATGATGATGCTTGGCTTTTGGAAGATCTGAATGTCTACATGAAGTTGCTCAGAAGATGTAGAGATAAGGAGCAGCTGGTCGAGTTAATTTTTGAGGTCAGTCTCCTCGAATTTCCCACATCAGTTAATCTACTTTTTTCTTTTCGGTGATAGTGACTGAACTTGGCCACTTATTTCAGGGCACTACGTCGGAACTGTTGAAAGACATTGTGACAATCTTCTATGCACCCTTGATGCAAGTTTACAAGGCTGCCAACATCTCGGACTCGTTGATTGATCTACAGAAATTCATTGATGATCTGATTCGAACGGTAGAGCGTGCTGATGAAGGTATGTGCTCTCGTCCATCTTCTGCTTTTTTTTTCTTCACCGGTTGATTTGGTTTCTGTTTTTCAGTGGCTGTGCGAGATGCGCAAAGTATTGTACAAACCTTTGTCGATTTGGTCGGACGACACGAAGGAGCGTTTTACAACTTTGTTCATCAAGTTCATTCCAAGGGAGCCGGATTGTTTGATGGATTGATGCACTGGATCGAACTACTGGTCAACTTTGTCCGGCAAGGATTGACAAACACGATTTCGTTGGAGGCGCTCTTACCGCATCCGGACACATCAGATAGACTAGCCTTGATGAAGGAGATCGATGAGATAATTGAGTATCATCGCAAGTTGAAGATCGCCCACCACGAACGGATGATGAAACGACTGGCCAGAGATGGGCCAGAGGAAAGTACGATCGGGAGAAGGACTCGGCGTTCGTGAGCGGGGTAATACAGAACCTGAACATCAGTCAAGGGTAGTCCATGATGTTGAGGAAGCTGCGAACGAAGATATGGATGACTCGGAGCAGGAGGAGGATGATCCTGGGCGAATGTCGACCTGTTCCAGTGCCAGTCGAGCTCCCGAGGAGCAGTCCCCTTCTCGCCCTCATCACATCAACCTCCATCATCGCAGGAATGGAAGTCCGGGCCAGAAATCTCACAAGAATAAAGATATTGAGCCGCCTCACCTGGTCATCGTTCCTACACTGACTCCTTTGTTCACTGAACTCGTCAAGAACCTCTTGCGCTGAACTTATTACTCCTCATCCCACCCCTTCTTATGGTTACTTTTCAATGACCGTCTTACCACCAAATCGCCTTTTTTTTTTTTTTCTCTTTTTGGAGATTGATTCTTTGTCGAACTGTTTTTTTCCATGTAGTATAATATCTCTCCTGTTTCCACTAATAGATGATATCCGTATACAACTATAACTTTCTGTGTGGTTACTTTGAATGTTGCGTGGCTTTTTTCCCCCTCATTGATAGCGTTCTGTTTTGCTTGTGATCTAAATATGTGACTGGATGGATCTACCACTCTGTATTGTCTTGCTGCCCAAATGGTCTATTGGCATATCCAGCGCTGCCCCCGGAGCACTATCCGAGGCCTAAGGCTCGATTTGGCGGATATGTTGGTTTGTCGGGTCAGGCAACCAGGCCACCCGCCGGGAACGGTTATGCCCCGCGGGAATATTCCATTTCCGCAGGTCCATTCAGGCCGTGGATATCCCTGTCATCCCGACTCCAGCCCTCGGGTATATGACTGGGGAATGCCGGGTTTTGCCAGCGAGGCCGGGCAGGACCGGGCACAACATGGTTGAACCTTGTAGATTCCCTGTGTAGTAATCTGTTGTGGCAGAAAATTGAATATCCCTGCACACTGCAGTCACCAACCCAGCACAGAAGAGC
>SMGU01007134.1:0-11249 GCA_004348175.1 Puccinia novopanici
CCTCGGTGCGCTTGGAGGTCACATCCGCTCGTCATGATCACTCTCGTTCTGTCGACTGTCTTCATACTGCCAAGAAGTCCCCAATTCTGCTCTAGAAAGATGACTCAACTAGACGGCACTCCATCCGATCACCACGGCTGACCGCTCGGGTCGACGGATCGATACTGCCATGTTATCGCCCCAATGATTGATGGTGGGTTTGGGAGCTCATGCTCGAACCCATGGATTCTTCGCGATCGCTCAGCTCGATCGGCGAGATCGTGACCGATCATCAGGCAGCATCGCCTCGACTATCAAGGCCTCAGTCAACCATCATCGCCAGCATCATCATCATCCTCCGCAAAACGCCGATGATGCGATCCAGTCTCAGCTCCCAGGGATCCGATCCGTAACCGATCCTTCCACCATCCATTCTCTAATGGGATCGAGGTCCAGGTTGGGAACGGTCGTAATAGTCCGACAGGGAGTGAGAAGAATACCAGCCCGATACTATCACGACGAAAGACGGTCGACTGGGCGGGCACGTGTGTTGTGCAGCCGAATGGATCTCAGCCTGCTGATGATATAGGACGAGTTCAGGGAGCGGAAGAGAACGATGAATTACGGGCCAGTCAGCGGAACTCGAAAGCCAGCCTCTCCTTACTCGGTGGTGGTGGTGGCGGCAGCGGCAGCGGAAGAGGAGGAGGCAGGTCGACCCACCATCATCATGGTCGGTCGGGATCGCTGACGACGAACCGCGAATTTGGGGTCAGGACGGGAGAGGGAGACTCGGACCTGCGGATGCGACAGACAATGACGGGCTCGTCGCTGGGCCTGCCTTCGTCAAACCAGGGGCTCTCGTCGAGCCAAGAGCTCTCATCGAGCCACCACCATCACCATCACCAACAACAACAACAACCGCGACAACAACAGACGAGTGAGGGGTGGCTAGAGTGGGGGCGGAAGCGACTGACGAGCGTGACGAGTCTGAACATGGCAGGTTCAGTAGTCCCGGAGACAGTCCGGACGGTGGGTCGGCGTGGTTCTACGGCCTCGGTGAGCCTGGGCCCGGGTGCCCGGGAGAGCCTCTCCCTTAGCTGCTCCTCCCGCTCCTCTGAACTCTCGTCATCTCACCAAAACCGCGGCGTGGGGCCATGACGCCGGCCATGGAGGCGCTCAGTCGGGCCCGCGCGGCCAGCTCGCTCAGTCTGCACCGTCCGCCCTCCTCCTCCTCCTCCATGTCGGTCTCCTTACACCCGAGAGAATCGAGCTCGGAGCTCAGTTCTTCTTCCACAGACCGTCCCTCCGCTGGAATGATCCCCCTCAGACCTATCCGTCCCATCTCCACTAGTCATTTGAGTCGCTCCGTAGGACCTCATCACCTTCTCTCCTCCGCCGCCTCCTCTTCTCCTCTCTATCCTCACTCTTCTTCCTTCTCCTCTCATTCTTCTTCGTCCGCTTCCTCCGTCACCGCTCCCTCTTCTGCTTCTCTCATCACCTCCCTTTCTGCCTCTATCGATTGGAACCGCAGTACTAGCTCCTTGCATACTCTCCATTGATCTTGTCTTCTCTTCTTCTTGCATTTCTTATTTCTCTCAAATTCATTTCTCTCTCTCTTTTTTTTTTTTAAAAAATCTTGTTTTGTTTCTTTCTGTTATCGTTTATGTGCTCACATCCCCATCCTTTGTTGTTGTTGTTGTTGTGTATGTAGATGTGTTTCTTTTTATAACTAATTTATTTACTTTTTCTGGTTCTTCGTTGGGTGAGTGAGGTGATGATGGGTGTGGTAAGAAAGATGAAAAAAGATGTGCACATGGAGTGAATGGTTCATAGGTTTCAATTGTGAAAGGCATCCAGTTGCTGTTGGAAGCTCTTGAAGAGCTTTGTCTGTAGAAACATGGACAAAAAGTGTTTGATTATTGTGGTGTAATTTTTCTTCCTTTCAATTTGGGATGAGCCATGGGGTCAAAAATATTCTATCACATTGGTTTTTTTAGCATACATCAACATGTCCAGCCATATACCCTCCTGAAATTCTCTCAGTCTCAGGTAGAACATGGTAGAAAGTGTTGAATTTGTAGTGGAATGGCTGAGGAAGGATAAAAAATAATATTTTGCTGTAGCAAACAAGGACTAGATTCTCAGTTGAAGGGGCTAAATGTGCCTTCTAAAAGCAACATGAGATGGGGCTAAATGTGCCACCTCAAGGAACTGTGTTGGTGTCAGGACAGATGATTTTTATTGTCTCTTTTGGGGTGCAACTTAAATAGGCTTAATGCAAGCACCAAATGGTGGTTGTAGAATAGACTAATCAGGTTGGTTGGGCACAAAGGGGGCTGACAGGAAATGAGTGACATTTTTAACAAAGGAAGCAAAAATGAGTGTGAAGAGCAAACTTGTATGTTCAACAGATAGGGCACAATAATATTGAACACCACAAGTGTCACAGCATCTCTCAACACCGGGCCGCGCAGCAAGATCAATTAGGTTTGAGTTGAATGGAGGATGAGACTGGCAAACCCTAACCTAGTGTGCATTTCTACAACCGTGTAATCCCAGTTGTATTTCTTTCACTCTATGTTTTGTTTTCCTTTCTCATCAATTCATCTTCATTCCTCCCTTAACCTTCTCGCTCATGGCTACAGGTATGCCAGTTGTTTCCCTCTTTTCACTTCACGTTCTTCACTCAACTTCCTCCCTGTCCCTTATTACTCTCTATCAGGTGTGCTCGTCTCTCATCAGACTCAGGCTGTTTGTGTTACTCACAGCACGTCATTGCTGCTCAAAGGTGTGCTCGTCTCTCATCAGACTCAGGCTGTTCGTGTTACTCACAGCACGTCATTGCTGCTCAAAGCTCTCCCATCCTGCTCGCCCATTAAATAAGGGGCATTATTAGTAAGCTATGTACTATCAAAGAACATGAAGGGAAGAAAGTTTTAAAAGGCCTTGTGATTGGGTCTGTTTGTGGATTGCAAGCATCTGTTCCATTTTGTGGTCTGCCAGCAGATTCACCTTGATCCTTATGGTAGACATGTGCATCTGTAGGAGCAGGGTAGTATGACCCAAGTCATGATGTTGCTGAAATTTCTCTGCCTTCTTCTGTATATCTTATGACCCTGTACTGGCTGGTTGATTGGGAATTATGTGGCATACTGCCCATCCAATCATGCCATTCAATCATGAGCTCTTGGGGGAGAATGATCTCCACTGCTGCCACTAATCTCTGCTCCCCCTAACCCACAATTGTATAGCTTCAACAGGGCCCCTTAGAAGTCAGCCACTTCACTTTTCTGGTCAAAATATCATAGAATAGTGGCACATTTTTGCACCCACCCATTCCATTGTGTTAGCAGCTCTAAGAGCCACTATTCTACAGCACTTTTAGCCCCATTTTACCACTAAAAAACACTGTAGTGTAGCATCAATCAACTCCAAAGGCTGGGGAACTCAACATGGTTTTTATGCAAGAAAGAAAATGTGAACCTGATGGAGGCGGTTCTCATGCCAAGGATCTCATATGGGCCCCAGTATGGGCCATCATTCACAACACTTCTAAGT
Organism: Puccinia novopanici; assembly: GCA_004348175.1. Classification (NCBI taxonomy): domain Eukaryota; kingdom Fungi; phylum Basidiomycota; class Pucciniomycetes; order Pucciniales; family Pucciniaceae; genus Puccinia; species Puccinia novopanici. Next base: position 3,538 of record SMGU01007134.1, read on the forward strand.
CAAAATGCTTGGCAGAAAAAGCTGACAATCTTGTGGCAATATACACTCTAGGAATGTTTAAGTCAATGCCCATAAGCTGGAATAGGGACAGATCTGTGGTCAGAAGGACCCTTTCTGTCATCCAGGCAATTGTGGTTGTGTTTTTCAGTCACAAGATAACTCGTGTGAGAGCAGTTAACAGGATTCAAGAGGAACTGGTGAAACGGGGTTTTGGCAAAGCTGATTGGCTGGGGAAACACCTCCCAATGGTACAAGGCTTGCTAGACCACCTCATGGCAGCAGACCCAGAGAATATTTCAATCTAATACATGCCAAAGCCACTGATGGGGTTTAGGGCTCAAATACCTCAACATGGAACTAGGAAAGGAGGGCACAGTTGAGGCTACTCATCAATTGGTATTGTACCTCCAGCCCACTGGGGGTGAAATTTATATCTACATTGAAAGTTTGTTTGACCAAGAGAAGGGTGGTGCAGGGGCTGTGATTTGTCCAGATCTAGATCTGGCCCTGTCTGCAGCCCTTGGGACTGACCCCTACATCTCAAATCATGAATGCAAGGCTGTAGGAGTCCTCCTGGCTTTCCGACTTTTGAAGATTGTGCTTGAAACAGGTACATTCAAGAAGGTGTTCATTCTCACGGATAATAAGGGAGTACTTCAAAGGCTCTCAGACCCAAGGCTGAAAAGACAGGGCAGTATCTTTTCATGGAGATTATTGAGGCTTACAGAGAGTTAACCAAGGGTGTTGACATCACCTAGTCTGGTGTCCTGGACACCAAGGTATTGTAGGAAATGAGGCTGCAGATCAGCTGTCAAACAATGCAACTGGAAGAAACTGGCACCCTGACAGACAACTCGAGCCAATGCCAATAAATTGACTTATTCTCTCAAGAATCAGATCACTCCTCAAGACAAGAAGGCTTGACATTGACAAATTCCAAACCTTCCAATTGCCGTCTTAGCCATCATCAATCAAGTGACATTGGGTCACTTTCTCTCAACTTTTCTTTTCAAGGCAAACAGCAGCTGGATCCATGCTGTCCTCACTGCCTGGAAAGGAAACCTCAATTTCATTTGTTTAATTTCTGCCCTGGATATAAACTTGCAAGATAATCACTTTGGAAACAGGCAGCAAAAAAGAAGATCAAATTCAAATGGAATAACCTCACTCATTACTCAAAATCCAAAAGATCACTCCCTAGTGGTGACTTCCTCAAAGATTCAAATTGCTTCCATTTCTTGAAAAACTCTTAAATTTGTTCTCCCATATTCATTTTCATTGTTTCTTGTTTCTTTTATTTTTCTTCTCTTCTCTCCTTAAAAGTTGTTTGATTACCAATGCCATGTATCCTTTGTCTCCTGTGGTTCTTTTTTCCTCAGTCTGGTTTTTGGATGTTAAATTTGTATGTTGGGTGATACTTTTAGATTCATAGTGTGCAATAATGGGGAAAAAATGTGGCTCATATTAAAGACAGGTGTAGTTTTGAATCTATTTTCTTTACTCTGATCAAAAGATTTTGAGCAATGATTTTTCTTGTGACCTATGAGTAATTAGTATTATTTAAATTCATAATAATAATTATATAGTTTCCAAAATAAAATTATCCTTAAATTTCACCAATTATCTATTTTCTCATTCAACTCTGATGATGTATTTGGTAAAATTTTCATATCATGCAATATAAATTTTGAATTATGTTTTCTTGAATGCTTATTTTACGTGATTGTCAAACCTTTGGTAATAAGGTTGACAGAGACTACCAATCATTCCATCATTGAATTGTTCATGTTTTGTCAGAAAATGATACTTGAAAGTTTCTTTTGGTGGAAATGTTGGAGCTACTCGTTCAAAGTCTGATTGGCTTTACATTTTGAAATGAAGGACTTATCTCATGACTTGAAAATCAGACAATTCTGCAGTTAATTACAAATAATCATTGTTGGTTTGGGACATAAATAAGCTCAAATCAATATTTTCTGAAACATAAACTATAAATTATTGTGTGGCTTCCCTCCTTCAAGACAAAAAGGGAAAAATGCTAATTATGAGTCTTAAGTAATCAAGTCAGGATGATATCAATTCTTATCAAAGTTGAAAATCAAATTCTCAACACATTATTGCACACAAGAAAGATATGTTCATTTATGCACAAATTTGAATAACATTTTTTTGTTGTCAATTTTTTTTATTAGAATATCTAGTTTCCATAATTTTGAATTTAAAAATGATTAATCTGGTTGTGTTCATAATTTCAAAATTTGACTTGATCTTACTATTTTTCTTCAATAGTTTGAGGTTGATTTGAATAGAATTCAGCTCAATCAATAGATCAGATTGATTTCTAGTTGAATTACACATGAATTCAGCAATACATTGGGAGATACATCAGATTGGTTTCTGCTTCTTATCATGTAAGCATTTCAAGTACTTTCTGAAATTTTCTATCAAAAACATAAATTATGGCACTTCCAGGGAAGTGCCACAAATGGTCCCCTGGTGATTGTGTCACCAAATATTGATGGTGTGCATTGTTGTCCACGCATGTTCTTGGTGTGCACAACAATGTAAACCAGAAACGTAACAGTTTTGGGTGGAGAACTGGATCCTTGTTTAACAATAAGATGTTTAAAAATGAGATTGGAGTGCTCACCTAATCATCCAAACCTATTTGTGTACATACAGAGCACTCAACTCCACCGCTTGCCAAAAACAAATCTGCTGCAATAACCAACCAAAAAATATCCAGCAATGTCATCAGAAATTAAACAAGGCTCCAGTTCAACACCAAAAATTGTTATGGTTATGGTGTGAATTTTTGTGCACACCAAAGATTGATGGTGTGCTTGGTTGTGCACACCAATTCACTCCATTTTGGAGTGAATTTGGTAAAAATTTGGTGTGCATAAAGGCTGACCCTTCTTTATTGGAGGAGGTGGGGGGGCACTGACACCAAAGTTGAAATAGCATCTTGGTTTAATTGGAGAGCCCTGTTGAATATGCTCAGAATCTATCAAATTTGATCAAGTGAGAATGTATGATGTATTATTACAAGCTCATCCTGTTGCTTTAAGGATCCTTCCATTCCAATGGAAAAACAGGTTTCATTGGCCACAAATTAACTTTCAACTAAGGTGTGTATCACACACACAAAAAAGGCCTTGGAACCAGAGGAATACTGGAATGATAAAGCCAATATACACTGCCAGAAATCCTAACTTGGTTGATTTTGAAATAAAAGATGACTGGCTCAGAGAATATTTTCAAAGGGGCAGTGAGATGGGACAATCTTACTGGATCAAGTCCAGGTTTGAAAAAGAGGTAAAGAACTGATGGTATTTGTTAGAATTAGGGTCTGTATGATGCCATTTTTGAAATACTATTTGCACACAGTTTCACACGGCCTATTAAGATCCAATTTTGATAATTCAACTCAGCCAAAATCTTGTACCAATTCAACACAATTCCAAAGCAAACCAGAAACTGAATTCCAGCAGATTGCATGATTTTCAAAATTGGCCTTGGAGCCAATTTTCAATCTCAATTCCTAACTGGCTGTCACTGTGAGAGCACAATCTTTGAAGGTCATCCACCCAAATCACATTGTGCGCATCCATATTACCATGGTACATGATTTGCAAGATTTAATTTGACCATGGAATAAAACTCCATTTTTATTTTGTGCAAAAAGAAATTCAATATTGTTTATGAACATTCACTCCAGAGGCATGGTAGAGACCTTTACACATCTAGGTCACCTCTCACAGGCTGTAACACGAAACTCCCAGAAGATCTTCTTTTTTCAGTCAATCTGGAACCCAATGATTCTTCAGTCAACCACACTCAACTTGAAAACCTCTCAATCAACACCTCAACCACTCCACTCAATTGTTCCAAACCCTCAATCTTTTATCTTTTCCTTCTTCTCATTCTTTCTACTTCTCCTCTTTAATCTTTGCCTGATAGACTCTGTCTCTGATTGTTGTCTGGTGAGATTGAATCACATCTTCATCTTCCTTATCATTTTCTAACCTCAAATCACAGTCCTCCGTATTGTCCTCCTTTCAGTCCTCCTTCTCAGTCACTCAGTCTCTTCTTCATCTTATTGTCTTCTCAAGAGTTGGTTGTTTCTTCTCATTCTCTTGCCTCAATTTATTTCCTGACTTTTCTTTTGTCTCTAGTCCATTATGGTTTTTGCTAGCAATCAATCACAGAATTTCAAGTCTTTTAGTATGATTTGCTTTAAATTAGTCTAATTCTACATCTAAATACAAGCTGGCCACTGATGACATTGATGTTCTGCTTGCTGATGAGCGTACATAGGCAGAAGGTGCCAAAGAGACTCCTTTGTTTTGCCTATGATAGGTGTTGAGCTCTATCGTTGGTGTATCGACACTGCTGAACATGCTATAGCACTAAACCTGCTGAACAACAACAACAGCCTGTTTTTTTTTTCGGAGGAATGGTTGTGCACAGGCATGACGACCCGGCCGGTGGAATTCCCTTTGTCATTTTATCCGCTCCTCGGGCAGTTTCACTCGTGCTCCACAAAGGCGCATCGGGGACCGTTGAAAGATTTGATATTTATTCACCTTCTTTAGCGGCGGAGAATCGGCTGAGCCACTTTGGCATACCCTTCCTGCTCACATAGAGCAGTGTCTTATTCAAGCCGAGAATATAGCTAAAAAAAAGCATCCAAAGATGATAGCCTTAGCAAACAGAATGTCCAAACACATCCCTTTTACCATGGGAGGGAGTGGCGCATGTAGATCATGTAATGCCAACCAATTAAGATCACGCAGAGTCTTTTTTTCACGCTAGCAAAGACAGAGCCTCCCGATGAGATTGATGTTCTGCTTGCTGATGAGCCTATATGGACAGAAGGTGCCAAAGAGACTCCTTTGTGTTTGCCTATGATAGATGTTGAGCTCTATCGTTGGTCTATTGACACTGCTGAGCACGCTATAGCACTAAACCTGCTGAACAACCACAACCGCCTGTTTTTTTTTTTTTTTCGGAGGGAATGGTTGTGCACAGACATGACGACCCGGCCGGTGAAATTCCTTTTGTCTTCTTGTCTGCTCCGCGGGCAGTTTCAATCGTGCTCAACAAAGGCGCATCGGTGACCGTTGAAAGGCTTTATATTTATTCACCTTCTTTAGCGGCGGAGAATCGGCTGAGCCAGTGTTGCATACCCTTCCCCCCCCCCCCCCCCGTCCCTCAGCACATATAACAGCACCACTTTCTCCGTTCCTGCTTCCCTCCAGTCTTGTCTCCTTCCACTTTCTCCCTCCCGCCTTCCACTTCCTCCCTCCTTCCACTTCCTCCCTCCTTCCACTTCCTCCCTCCTTCCACTTTCTCCCTCCTACCTCCTCCGCCCTTCGGCTCCCGACAGGTACGACCCTTTTCATCGCTCATCATAATCACATGTCTAAAATAAATAAAGAGGACCAGAGTCATTTGTAACTGACTTGTAAACTACCCATATGTAGCCTTCTTCATCTTCACATCTGTGACCTTTTTACTTTAATTTCTATTTTCTTGGATACGATCGACGATGGAGCAAAGCCGGAACACTGATGGAGTTGCCCAAGGCCAGGACCCGCTGCTCGCTCAAGGTAGCTTTACTTTGTGCCAGATATACTTTGCAGCTGCATCCACCACGGCAGGCTAATCTCGGTTTCATCTTGAACCGACGCTCTTTGTAGCGCTTGAAATCCTCATGTCGGTTCCGCTTCAACAAGTAAAAGCTATACTCGGCATTGCGCCAGACACATCATGTATTTATTTCCTTTGCCATTCAGCTTTTTGACCGCGCTATCTGGAACCGGCACTGACCAGCCCTCCATACATTCAGGCCCTCCCCCTCCTACTAATGCTGAGCCGGTGTCTGGCCCCAGTCAAGATGCCCCGAGCCCCACTCAAGGCCGTGGAACCCCTCTCCGTCCAAGCAACCACCTGCAGGGTGTCCTTGGTAGGAGAACTCAAAGGGACGGAGATGAAAATCCGCAACACTCAAGGCCTACAAACAGGCGGAGGGTCGGTTGAATGCTCAAAACATTCAGTTTATGGTGAGGCTCCTTTGATGCTTTCTCGTGACAAGGACGAACTACAGCAAACTAACTGATAACAGAATTCGATGCATTTCATCAGTGGATTATGATTCGATTTTTGGGTTTTATTCTATATCTTGTTATTGCCTTTTGTATTAATGGCATTCCCTGGTAGTTGCATCATTCCGTTGTGATTCTACTTTATTCTAACTTGCGACATAATAATTATTAAATGACTTGAGAGGTCTTAGCCAAGATATACCATGGACGATGAGTAATTGAGGCGGCACGTTTGCCTTTTATTGAATGAAATATAATGTCGAGTTGAGTTCCTCTTTGGGAGAGAACATGTCATGGTTGCCCTTTGAGACTGGATATGACCAGGGGAATTAGAGGGATGAAATTTGGTGAAGACAAGCAAGAGTGTCGAAGTCAGGGAGAATGGTGCACTCAAAGCCCCGGGGGAGCCACGCAACACACTCGACTTCCGCGGGATTCGCAGTTCCCCGTGCTGCTGGTCATTGGATCACCTCGACCCTCAAGGAGCGCTCCCCTGCTGGCCCTCCTGCAACATCCGCTGGTCGGCTTTGTTCCCCAGATGAGCCTCAGTCTGGCCCTCGGCTTCTACTATGGCAAGCAGCACCTGCCCTTTGCTTGCTTCATTAAGACCTACGTCTTTGTCGTCTCCCTTAGCAGCTCCTCCCGCTCCTCTGAACTCTCGTCATCTCACCAAAACCGCGGCGTGGGGCCCATGACGCCGGCCATGGAGGCGCTCAGTCGGGCCCGGGCGGAAAGCTCGCTCAGTCTGCACCGTCCGCCCTCCTCCTCCTCCTCCTCCATGTCGGTCTCCCTACACCCGAGAGAATCGAGCTCCGACTCCGTAGACCATTCCTCCGCTGGAATGATCCCCCTCAGACCTATCCGTCCCATCTCCACTAGTCATTTGAGTCGCTCCGTAGGACCTCACCACCTTCTCTCCTCCTCCGCCTCCTTTTCTCATCTCTATCCTCACTCTTCTTCCTTCTCCTCTCATTCTTCTTCGTCCGCTTCCTCCGTCACCGCTCCCTCTTCTGCTTCTCTCATCACCTCCCTTTCCGCCTCTATCGATTGGAACCGCAGTACTAGCTCTTTGCATACTCTCCATTGATCTTGTCTTCTCCTCTTCTTGCATCATTCTTATTTCCCATTCAAGTTATGTTTTCTCTTTTTTTTTTTTTTTTAAAAAATCTTGTTTTGTTTCTTTCTGTTATCGTTTATGTGCTCACATCTGTTGTTGTTGTTGTTGTGTATGTAGATGTGTTTCTTTTTTATAACTAATTTATTTACGTTTCCTCTCTTTTTTCATTTATTGTTGGGTGTGTAAGTGGGTGAGTGAGGTCGTGGGTGTGGTAAGAAAGATGGAAAAGATGTCCTCATGGAGTGAAAGGTTTCAATTATAATGAAAGCCATCCACTTGCTGTTGGAATCAGCTCCTTCAGAGACAAGTCTTTCAGGAATGCAAAAATATTCTATCACATTGGTTTTTTTAGCATACATCAACATGTCCAGCCATATACCCCTCCTGAAATTCTCTCAGTCTCAGGTAGAACATGGTAGAAAGTGTTGAATTTGTAGTGGAATGGCTGAGGAAGGGATAAAAAAGAATATTTTGCCATAGCAAAT
>SMGU01007136.1:0-21057 GCA_004348175.1 Puccinia novopanici
TCACCAAAGTAGTATTCATCAGCTTCATAATCACCATCTTCATAATTATGACAAGCATTTGCTAATGTATGGTTGATCTTAAGTGAGATGCCTAGGCGGGTGAAAACAGGGTTTGGATCTGGGGCATAGTACAGTGCTTGTACTTTTGGCCTGCCAGATCATTTTTACAATGCCGTTTTGATGCAAAAAGTCAATTTCAACTTTATAATCTGGAAAGAAAAAAGGACCAGATGAGATGTTATAGCTGGTGGAAGGGGGAGCCAATTTTTTGTCAGCTGAGAAGGTTGGCAGAAAAAGGAAAAAATCAAATTCGGATATGTCTTTTTTATCAAAATGTGGTGGATTGTAGAAGCCATCAGTGGTAAAGGTAAGGTGGGGGAGCAAGCAAGGTCGGGTAATTCCTGATGATATTACAGATTGGTAAAGTCTGGAAAATTCAATTCTTTGTTTGATTTGGTAATTTTTTTCAAAAAGAATCCCACCCATATGCTGGAAAAGTTGGCCCAGAATTTGACCTGCACGCAGAGAGTCCTGGATAACATCGTTTAATTTGTCCATTTTTGAGGCAGGGAATTTATTGATATATCTTCCAGCAATTTGGTTTTCATCCCTTGAATTTGCCATCCTAATGCCCACATCAAGCCACCCAGGATTTTGAAGCAGAACTTACTGGCCCAAGAAATTCCTTGAACGTTTGAGGAATGTTGACAAGAACTGGAGGTCATCTTTGTGGCTGTTGGAAAAGTTTTAAATTCTGTGAACTCAATGACCGCAATAATGGAAGATTCTTCATCTAGGTCCTGGATGATGTTGTAACCGCTCTCTAAACATATGAAAATCCTGGATTGTCATATAGCTGATTGTATTTCAATTGAGGTGGGTTGGCAAACAGGATTTTTGTGGGTATTTAACGGTATTGAAGGATATAAATCCAGATTTGAAAATTTTACTGATTGCCAAGACACCAATATGGGGATCTTCTTCATGATGGAATCTATAATAGTTTGGTTTTCTTTTTTTTTTTGTTCATCCTGCTGTTGCCTCTTTTTTTTTTCTTGCCTGGCAGACTTCCTACATGCTGCTTCCTTGCTAATGAACATGAATCAACATGGCCATAAATTTACCCAGATCATCATTAACAGAAATGGGAAAAACAACATGTATTTGTTCCGTCAGACAGAAAAAAAAGGTGAAAAAAGGAAAACAAAAACATTAGCCTTGGTTTACAGAAACACAAATCATATCTCCTACCACTTGGTTGTTTGGTGGACAAGCCTCTCCAGCATGGGCAGCGGCAATGATACCAGCCTTTGCACCATTGATGGGTTGATCAGCTGGGTTGCCAGGATTGAGGGATGTTTATGACAGGTGGCTGGATGATTCACATGGCTGGCATGCTCTTGATTGACACAAAGTCTCACAATCAACCTTGGGCGACAAGATGATGGTAATGGTATCAGACCATTGTCTGGCAGTATACCTGGCAGAGCGGTGGTAGGGTGTTTCCAGGATGATCCATTTTCAAGAGAGCTTAGGTGGGGCTAGATGCTGAAAAAATTGCAAAAATTGATTCAGGAAATTAAATCCTTGGTGATGATGGTACTTTGACCAACATATCAGATGAGCTATTCCAGGGTCCAAGCCAATAATTTTCAAGACAGTGACCGCATTCTTTTTGAATTTGATGGAACTCTTGATCACACTGGTGTGATGGATGTAGGGCATGAGGGAGATGATCAAATCATGCTCAAATATGGCTTTGTCCAAGGCCTTGCTGTTTCTGATGTCGACTTTGACCTCCCAGCCTAATTCAGAGGCAAATCGTTTGGCCTTTGAGGGGTTGAATGAGGCGACTGTTACTTGGTTTTCAGGGCTTCATAACAGATAGTCTGAAGCAGGTTGGGCTACAAACTTGGAATCCAGGAGTAGGATTTTCTTGCCAGGGGCAGATGATTGGTCCACAGATTTCCCAGGAGCATGTACATTTTTGTTATAGTACTTTGTGGTTCAGAGGATTGATCCATTAGGTTTCAAGGCGTTTAGGAGCAATGGGAAGTCGGGAATGCCAAAAAGGGCCTGGGAAGGGACTTCACTGTGATCCAAGCTGGGTACAAAAGAAATAGAAGGATTGACAAGACATTGTGTGTAAGAATATTGATATGCACCCAAGCAGCATAAAAATAATAAAAAATGCATTCCTGTCTGTGATGATAACATCCAACTTTACAGCTTGGTTGCGGAGGTATTGGAAACCATCTCCAATACGGACTGTGACTCTGGGATCATTGAAAGCAACAGCCCCTTGCTGAATGTTGAGAGTGTATTCAGGCAATGAGTTGTGGACTTCATCACACCAATCTTTGATTGCACTCTCAATACCGGGTATGCCAATGAACCAAGGAAGCCAGTCTGTGAGAATTTGACGAAAAAATGTACAGAGTGGCTTTTCAATCATTGACATCTGGCCAGGTCTCAATTGAAATTTTTGAGGTTAGAATTTCCCTTGGTGTGATCCACCAGCAATTTTTTTTTTTTTTTTTTGAGAAAAAATTGGAGTACAACAGACTTGGGATCTTGGGGTCCCTCAATAAGAGCACTCAGAAGGGAGGTTGGGAGGATGGTTAACATGTAGCATGAAGGACAACAGACAGACACCTGGAGTGGGACATTCAGGGATATTTTCAGGATGGTTTGAGTATCTTTGGGAATGTTGAAATTTTCCACTGCATTACTAGGATCTCCTTTGGAATTCATAACCATTTTGAGAACCAAGTCGCAAGCTTTCCAACATTTATCCAATCCAACACCACCATAGAGGTGCAGGAAATTTTTAGTCAAAGCAAGAGAAAAAATGAGTGTAAAATATTGGTATGAAGATTTATCAATAATGAGAAGATGAAACATACCAGAAACTTGGAGCTTTGGTGTGTCTTTACCTAGTGAGTTGGCCAAAGAAACTTCAGACTCTGTACCGCTGTGGAACTACTCTTTTGGGGAATAGAGCTTGAGAGGGATGAGTGCTTGAAGGGCTGCCTCTTGTGGGAAGCTTGGGAGAGCAAAGAAAAAAAAGAACAAGAGTATGGACTCTAGAACTGTGATGCTTGAGTTGTGGTTACATGTATTGCTGAGAATTTTCTTTTGTCTGACTTGTGGTTATCTGTATTGTGTTGTATTTGAGATGTTTCATGTGTCAGAGTTGTGGTTGCAGGTTGAAGGGGTTCAGGTAGGATTTCTGGGGTTTTTTTGCTTGTTTATCCTTGTGTAATTTTGCTGCAACACTTGAGGGGCCTGTTGTTGAGGTTGTTGATGTGTGTGGGGCTTGTTTAAGTTGTGAGGCCCTGTGGAAGATTGGCTTACCACACCGCTGTTGCCATTAGAGCTGATTTTGTCCAGTTCAACATGTGGTTCACAGTAAGGAAAGGGATTAGAATTTGATTGTTGCATTCTTTCATCCTCTCTTTGATGGATACACAAGTTGCAAGCAGACATGTAGCGAGCATGGAGCTGCTGGCCCGTGGAGTTCAAGAAACTAGACTGGTGGCATTTTGAACACTGACATAACTCCATTTGAGTGATTGTGTGTTGAAAAATCTTTTGTTTGAGGTTGTTGTGAGGTTGTAGAATATGAGGAACTGAAATTTGTGTGTTTATAAAAGTTCTGACAATTTGAAATTAGCTGCTGAGTGAGCTGTTGCTTGGGTTATACATATGCATACAGCCAGCAACAGGTGAAACGTCTGGATGAAAATTATGCATACTTGTCACCAGTTTGCATGTGGTGTGAGGTCGTGGTTTCACAAGAAAAATGGGAAAAATGGATATTTTGGCATTAAAAACACTGCAAGAACAACTTTCTTAACTGCTTACAGTAATTGACATGCAGTATGCTCCAGCCAAAATCAACCTGTTTTTGCATAACTAGAGTTTTTTCCACAGTCACTGTACAGTGTGCACAGTAACTGTGCATCAAAGCTTGGTTCAATCACTCTTGGAGAAAGTTTGGAGTAACACCACAAGCTTCCTTGAAATTTCCACATGTAAACTGCTGGCAGTGGACACTGCAAAAAAACTTGATCAACTGCCTGCAGTTGACATTCAGCATGCTCCAGCCAAGCTACCATCCAAACTCCACATATTTACATGTGTATTTTTTTGGCACAGTCACTGTGCAGTGTTCACAGTGACTGTGCATCCAAGCTTGGTTGAATCAATATTGGAGAAAGGTTTGAGTAACACCACAAGCTTCCTTGGACTTTCAGCATGTCAACTGCAGGCAGTTGAGCATGTTTTTCCCAAAGTGGGAGAAAGTATTTTTTGCAGTGTAGAAGTCACCTGTGCTCCATGGCCACTCCATTTCTTTGACTGTTGATATAAAAGTAATAAAAGAATAAAAATAAGATATATCCCTTTTCTTTTCTGACCAGTTTATTGTAGTTGCTTTTTCTCTTGAAATACAACTCCTTAAACACCCAAATTTTGTGTCCTGTTGTCACACTAGAGACACAGGCTCACAGTAATGCATTCAGAGATACATCAGATTTTGTTCTGCTTCTTGTCATTTAAACATTCAAAATACTTTCTGAAATGTTCTATGAAAAACATGAATTATGTAACTTCCCTGGAAGTGCCACAAATGATCCCCTGGTGTTACTTCATCAAGTCTTCAGCTCTCTTGTTTTGCTGTTCTAGTTGTTACAAGAGGTCAAAACTTGCAGGAATCCTCCTGTGTGTTATTCTTATGACTTGAAGCTCTCGGAATATTCCCTGATTGTCTCAGCAGCAAGAATCCAACATGAAATCTGTACTATCTGAAATACTAGGTTAAGAAGAACTAGACAGTACTTAATGAAGCTATTACCATTTCTTAATGATTAATTGCAGGAAATCCTTCAAATCATTAATACTTTCCAACACTTTTTTATCAACACTCAGAGCACAACTACATTCCTTTGAAAACTGGTGTGTAGAATAGAGGCTGAAAAATCTAGTGTGAGTGGTTCCAGAGAGAAGGATTCTGAGTCTTTCAGGTAAATATCCTGGCCTTAAGAGTAGGGATAGTACTAACAAGGTTTCTAAGATATAAGGATAATTATGCTGGTGAATACTCCTTCCAGATATCTGGGGGCTCTGAATACCCTAGGGAGGAAGGAAGTTACTTGAAGGTAGACTCTCCTCTTAAGTATTTCTCTTCTGTTTTCTCCATGGGGATCAGGATTATTGAAGTTCTATACCTCCTGTTGAAATTCTTGTCTGTGTCTTCTCTGTGAATTCCAGTCTCTCTATGATTAATTAATCTTTTTCACATTCTTTTGCGCGTCTATGTTTCCCATTTTCCTCCAAATGAAAAACCATTCTCTCTCATTCTTTCCCAACTCTACACTTTTACTCCATTCAACATCCTCTGTCCTCCCATTCCACTCAACCTCTTCTGTCCTCTCATTCCTCAACATCCTTTTCATCCCACTCCACTTCATTTTATTCATCTCTCCCACATCTTAATATATTAATCTACTGCTGTGCTCACTTACATCAACTGAGTAAAATCACAACTAAAACTAACACTTCAACCCTCTCAATCACTATTTTCAACATTATTGGACTCACTAAACTTCTTTACAGTCTCAGCATCATTTCCCCTTGGTGAGAAATCACCACAATCTCATCCCATCAAATCTTCTTTCTTTCTATTATTTTCATACTAACTTTTTGTCTTTCCCCTCTTCAGTCTCATGTGTCCGACTTTTCTCTTACTCTTCTTCATTTTTTTACTTTACTTCAATATAATTGAATAATTTTGTGTCCATTCTTTTCTTCTGTGTTTCTTTTTCACAATTTTTCTATTTTGTACTCTAACTTTATTTAATATATTTTAGTCTGGTTCTAGTCTTAGTAATGAAAGCCATAACCTCTTACCTCCCATCATTCTGCCTGTATTCTATTGCTTTGATTATATTTTGTTATATTAATTCTATCACTCTATAAAGCATGCACATTGGTTGTGTTAAACCCGGGCGCTATGCTAGTCTAGCAACAAAATCCCCACATTGTAATGCCAAACCTGCTTGGCTTGCTAAATTTTTAGCTTTTGTTGCCAACCCTCGCCAAATTTAGGAGCACTTGGCAACAACGCTATGTCATCTTGCATATCCAAAGTACTACATATCCACCAAGAAGCTATACTTCAACTGCACTTGCGGCAATATAGCCTTGATTTTTAGCAAGCACCATGTGGCGCGGGTGATTGGTGCTACTGCCATTGCCAAGTGAGAGTTTATACAGCAAGCAATAGCTCCACCAATGCACATGCTCTAAAATGTTATCATCAATTCAAAAATTTTTATAACAGTCTCAAGCCCTCATTTTTGACACATTTATGTGAAAAGGGTGCCTCATTCATGTATCAACCAGAAGAGTGGAGTTGTTCCAATTTCTCTGTAGATGAAATGAGTTCTTCTGAAAGTGGACTAGGTCTGCCTCATTAAGTCTCATTAATGATTTGAATTTTAATTGTGGTATAGTCAGCTTGTATTTCATACAATCATTCAACACTGCAAGCTGAATATTCACCCAACTGGAATCAGTTTGCATGCAATAGTCTAAAAAGGCCTTTTTTACCTTTGCATTTAAACCGTGACAAGTATTTTTAGTTTTTATTTTAGCTCTAGGAATTTGTATGAAAAAATTACCTTCCCTTGAATTTCAAGACTGGCAATTTTGCAACAAACTAGAGCAGTAAAATAACAAGAGTTTTTTTGGGTGGTTGGAAGGACCATTTCATTTCAAAACCCAAGAACACTAAAGAAAAACTATGAGATGACTAGCATAGCCTAGAATTAATAGTAGAATCATGGAATGGTGTGAGATTTTTGGAAAGATGAGGCCAGAATACATTTCACTTATCAATGCAAGAAAAAAACTGTCTCAACTGCCTGCAGTTTGATGCATGCTCCAGCCAAGCTTCCATCCAAACTTCACCTGTTGACATATGTAGATTTTTTGACACAGTCACTGTGAGGGTGCACAGTGACTGTGCATCAAAGTTTGGTTGAATCACTCTTCAAGAAAGGTTGGAGTAACATCAAACAAGCTTCTTTGGACTTTCTGTATGTAAACTGCAGGCAGTTGAGCAGTTTTTTTTTTGTGGTGTATGCTTCTCTGTAAAATTAACATCAGAGATCTTGCCATATGTGAAATTCAATAAACAGGTTTGATAGAAAACAGAGAGAGAGAAATATGATAACATTATGGTTAGGTATAATATCATCATGTGACAATCAAATTGAGGGGATACATGTCAGGTGACATTCAGTAACATCTATCAAAACTCCAGGATTACTGTGATAATAAGCCAAAACTGTAAAATGGACCCCTGTGTCTTATCAGGGAGTCATTGATCTTCCTACTGAGTATATATGGTCTGAATTATTTATTGAGTTATCTCCATGTTGCCTGACATGTATTCCCTTAACTATTGGTATTGCGTATGAGTCCTGGAAGACAACATGTCATTTTTTCAGATGCAATGTTATTGGAGCAGTTCATTTTGGTTATGCAGCACCATACAGAGCTGGAACAGGGCTTGCATAGTATTTTAAATTTTTATAGAAACTGGATTTACATGGCTCCAGTTTTGTTTTTACAGGACCTGTAAACCCCAATACAAGTCCTTCACATGATATTGGAGGACTTCCTGTTGCCCAGATTCCTTAATGTGGTGCTTCTAGTTCTAAATCCCAAACTTTGTTGGGTGGTGAAAATTGACAACAGTCAGGTTCCCACCACCAAACAAAGTTTGGAAATTAGATTTAGCCTGTCTAAATTAGACATTCCAGACCAATGGGAAGTCCTCCATTTATTGATATGATAAAATACAGCAGAAGATAGTTTGAGATAAGCTGAGAAGCCCTGTTTTTTCTACTCAACTCATGTTATTAGGGTAGTTCATGAACTGCTAATTTGGTGTTAAAATTGCTCATGATTTGAAGCTGCATCAAGAAGGTTGATGTATGGTGAGCTGATTAGCATTGGCTGGAAATGTTTGCCATTTGATGCTTGTTGACCCAATTAATCAGCAGTTCATGAAGTGCCCTAATTTGAAGGGAAATCTTGATTTATTCACATTTGATGGTGATCAGAATATAGTCCAATTAAGTAATGGTACAACACTGTGTCCAAAAATGTCAGGCACATGTGGAATTGAGGATGGACTTCATGTTGATTTTCACGATTTCATTAAACTGAAATTCATAATTTTGTTACATAATGAGGGTAATTGGGGTTGATCAACTTGAACTGAATTGGGCCGCAATTGGATATTAAGGTTATGCGTCGATTTAACTCCCCCCCCAATTGAAATAATTGATTCGCTAACTCCATACTCCTATCATTGTTTCCCCTTCGACTTAATCTTCGCAGTCCCTAACCCCCCGTTCAGCCCGTCTTCGACTTTCCAAGCCGAATACATCCTTTAAGCCGTCCATCCCAGCTAGCTACAAACAACGTCGCACAACTACACAGTCATCCCCACCCCATCCCATATATATCCTCGCCACTCATTGCCATGGAACGGGTACCGAACTCATTGAACCGTATGGTAAGTTGCCTTTTTTTCGGCTTCATCGTATATGAATCAGTAATCCATTGCTGACTCCCTCTCTATCCAACAGATTTTCTACTCAAGTCATCAGTCAGTACTCATCAGCCTCAGATTCCAATCCAAAAAGAAGATCTTAACGCTTACATTGACATTCTTGAATATATTGCGCTGGGTTTTTTGTTTTGTCGAAACCCTTTCTTCTGGATACAGTTATTGGCGAATCTGGGACGGCAAATCATGTTTACTTCATCACTTCTTGCGTTCACAACCTCGGCATCCTCCCACATACCATTGGCGTGGAATTCTCTTCTACACATTATTAGTTTACCCTCCTCGAGTTCACTCGGGTCATCCTTTTGTAGGATGAAGCTACAGATCTGGGATACCGCTGGTCAGGAACGATTTCGAAGTGTGACGCGGAATTACTATCGGGTGCGGCTGGTGCGATTTTGGTGTATGATATTACTGAGTAATCACGATCCTGTCTTCTTGTAGGGTTTTTTTTTTTTGTTGAGAGTACTCATCATGATGGACTTTTTTTTTTTTTTCTTTCTCATTCTAGTCGCGCATCATTCACAAGTTTATCTTCCTGGTTAGCCGACGCCAGGTCATTAGCCTCACCGGACTTGATTGTGATACTAGTTGGCAATAAGGTGGATCTGGAGAAGATCTGCGACAGGTAGATGAATTGGAGGCTAGTAATTGGGCTAAGCAGCATGACTGCCTTTTCCTGGAGACGTCATCTTGGACGGGCGAATCAGTTTCGACGCCATTCCTACTACTAACACGTTCGATACTGTTATCGATTGAATCGGGGCGGATTGATCCTAATCGAAAGGGGAGTGGGATTAGTTATGGGGAGCGAGCACTGAAACGGGTTGTGAGTTGGAGTGGTGGTAGTGATGGTGGATTTGATATTGGTGGGGGTGATTCCAAGAAGAGTAAATCCAAGTGCTGTTAGGTTCTTCACAAAGTAGTATTATGTTGGTGTATCTCTACCACTTTTTGGATTTTCGAGTCTGTTTTTATTTTGGCCAGGTCTTGCAGATGGATACCTTTTCCTTCTTCTCTTTTTCTTAATTTCGTCATTTTTCTTCAGTCCCATCAGTCTAATGTATTATATTTCTCCAACATTTCCTGATCATCGCATATCGTGTGTGTTATGTCTAGTCTTGTTTTTTTTTCCCCTGCATTTCTCGCTTTTGAAAATGATCCAGTCATCTGATGATTTTTGCAGATTTAAACCACGTTTGTCGTTTCGCACTCTCAGCTTGTTGTTATGTATGCTATATAGCTTAATGCAGAGATGTCTTGACTACCTCTTTGATGAAAAGAGTACGCCCAGTTTGTCTCTCAGCATGGGTGATCTTAACCGTTGTTTGCCCAAGACACGACTACAGTTGTACCAGTCAGTGGTCATCAGCACCACGGCGAGTATTATAACCCCAGTCAGTTCGACACTGGAACTCCCGATTAGTAATAGTATGCAGGGTTAGGATGACATCATCACTCCCTCATCGGCTTACGTTGTTCTGGTAGCACAGCCTCAGTCATGCCAACATTATATAAGAAGAGCTAATACTCCTCTGGATATCTTGATTCTTCCACCAGAAAATAATATAAAATATGACTTCCAACCAACGACCAACAACAACAACGAAAACTATCACTCTACCATTCAACCCAGTACCAAACATACTCAAAACAACACCAAAACCAACAACAGAAACAACAACAACAACAACAACAACAACAGAAACAACAGAAACAGAAACAGAATCATATCAACTACCAGATCATCCCTCTGCACTAACACCTCTCAGGGCTCACTACCTCAAACGAGAACTAGTCACACTCCAATTTGCTGCCGAACTCGAAAGCTTATCAACACCACACGTCCTCTCACTACTCGGTCCACCATTCCTACCAAGTCATCTCTTCAAGGATGGCCTACCCATCATCCCAGAATCAACTACTACCGCATCATCATCATCATCATCTGCTAACCAACAACACATCAAACAACTACAACAACAGGATCAAAAATCAACCAGTAACGATCTACCATTCCTCAGATTCTTCTTCCACAAATTCGTACTCTCATTCCCTTCCTAGAACACGTACCCCCACCTTCTTCTCACACAAACTTCAACCATTCGTCTACTCATTCTTCTCTCGTAATATCACAAAAACTGATGATCGTGAGGAAGAAACAAAACGTCAGAAAATTGCTGGCAAGGTAGAAAAACATCTAGCCCTCATCATGGCCGCCGCCATCAAACTATCCGACAATCAAGGACAGGAACAAGTCGTCAGAGTCTCTCCCAACATGGATCCAACCCCAAACGATGACGATGCCTTCCTCTCAACCCCAATCATCCCTGCTGCTCCCTCCACACCTCAACACTCTAGCCTACCCAACATACCATCCCTCACCATCAATCAACAACAGCAATATGATCAAAACTCATTCATCTCATTTGATGTCAACGTGGTTGCCATCCGAAAAGTCCGTCAAAAATCTCGTATGAGGTCCAAGCTTCACGAAGAATTCGTCATCAGGACCAGGAGCCAATCAACCGGCGAAATTTACGTCAGCAGGAGATATCGCGACTTTTTTAAATTGGCTGAATCCGTAAGCTTCTTCTCTCCCTCCTTTGAAAACAAAAGCAAAATAATCACAACGCGTCGTACTTTTTTTTTTTTTTTCAGTTGAGAGTAGAATTCCCAGATATTGAAATCCGATCACCCCCACCGAAGGATCGCTCAGCAATTCACACAGATGATGTCGCCTCACCTACCCTAAATAGTAACTTATCACCAACACTAGGTGGACCTAACGAAGATTCACATCCTCGCACCAAGATACATTTCATTCGGGAACACAACCGACTCACGCTACGAGCTTACCTTCATCGACTCTTAACCAAACCCGAAATCTCAAATTCAGAACAATTCCGTAGCTTCCTGACCGACGGCCCAATCGAATTAAGTCTAGAAGAAAACGAGACGCGGAGAATCGGGAGGCCATTGATCGGGCGCGCGAAGATGAAAAAGTTCGATTCAGATTGGAAGTTGAAGGCCGAGTGAGAGAGTTGGATGATTATTTGCGCGGATTCAGGGAAGAATTGGTCAAGAGTGATGGCCTTTCTAGGGTTTTTTCCACGATACGAGAGGTCGATAATATCTCCAAGTTGCCGATCGCATATCGTAAGGTCATTGAATGGTCTAGAATCTCGTTAGTCTCCCCCTACATTTTTTTTTTTAAAAAAAAAATGCCGTTTCATCCCCACCTCCCTCATAATGAATATCAGCTAACTGATTGTTTATTGATGTTATCTAGAATGGCTTCCACAATTTATCAAATCTTTCTTGGTTCGGATAACTCATCGGCTTCATTTGCCCAACTGAAACGGATGCATGCAATGATACCATACTGGGCCATGCGTTAGTACTCTGATCACACGTCTTCTCATAGAAAAATAGGATTTCTTAGAAAACTAAAAAAACCCATTTCTCTTTGTTAAATCAGGAGGAGTTCTCAAAATCTCAAATCCCGTGGCTATGATCCGAGGCGTGTTGGACTTGTTCCTAGCCAGACCTTTTGGTGCAACAAGTCTAGTTCAACGGATGTTTTCATCGTCAGTGATTCTATACCACTCGGATGCACTCCCTTTCACAATTCCGGAAATGAGACTGATCTGTTGATGTCATTTGTGGAACAGGGGCTTGTATGAAGAAATCCGGGAATTCAAAGAGGATCTCGAGAAGGTAGCCGCTAAAATTGGCGATCAAAGGCTGTGCGAAAAAGTCAAGACATTTGTTGAAGCACCTCGAGAGATTCAAGAATTCTTCGAGTCCGATGCTAGTAAGTAGTAACAGCTGCTTACTTGCTAGTTAACTTGCTAATTTTTTATTTTTTTGTTGACTCTTCAGAGAGTGAAAATATTGACCTGATTGCGGTAATCCTGAGATCCCCGAGGGCCCTCATCTTGACAAAGCAACTTACCAACGTATTCAGAGAGCTTCTCAAGCTTATGAAAAATACAAGGCATACCGAGACGGATTGGATGACCCTGCTTTAGATGAGGGTCCTGATAATGATGATGCTTGGCTTTTGGAAGATCTGAATGTCTACATGAAGTTGCTCAGAAGATGTAGAGATAAGGAGCAGCTGGTCGAGTTAATTTTTGAGGTCAGTCTCCTCGAATTTCCCACATCAGTTAATCTACTTTTTTCTTTTCGGTGATAGTGACTGAACTTGGCCACTTATTTCAGGGCACTACGTCGGAACTGTTGAAAGACATTGTGACAATCTTCTATGCACCCTTGATGCAAGTTTACAAGGCTGCCAACATCTCGGACTCGTTGATTGATCTACAGAAATTCATTGATGATCTGATTCGAACGGTAGAGCGTGCTGATGAAGGTATGTGCTCTCGTCCATCTTCTGATTTTTTTTTCTTCACCGGTTGATTTGGTTTCTGTTTTTCAGTGGCTGTGCGAGATGCGCAAAGTATTGTACAAACCTTTGTCGATTTGGTCGGACGACACGAAGGAGCGTTTTACAACTTTGTTCATCAAGTTCATTCCAAGGGAGCCGGATTGTTTGATGGATTGATGCACTGGATCGAACTACTGGTCAACTTTGTCCGGCAAGGATTGACAAACACGATTTCGTTGGAGGCGCTCTTACCGCATCCGGACACATCAGATAGACTAGCCTTGATGAAGGAGATCGATGAGATAATTGAGTATCATCGCAAGTTGAAGATCGCCCACCACGAACGGATGATGAAACGACTGGCCAGAGATGGGCCAGAGGAAAGTACGATCGGGAGAAGGACTCGGCGTTCGTGAGCGGGGTAATACAGAACCTGAACATCAGTCAAGGGTAGTCCATGATGTTGAGGAAGCTGCGAACGAAGATATGGATGACTCGGAGCAGGAGGAGGATGATCCTGGGCGAATGTCGACCTGTTCCAGTGCCAGTCGAGCTCCCGAGGAGCAGTCCCCTTCTCGCCCTCATCACATCAACCTCCATCATCGCAGGAATGGAAGTCCGGGCCAGAAATCTCACAAGAATAAAGATATTGAGCCGCCTCACCTGGTCATCGTTCCTACACTGACTCCTTTGTTCACTGAACTCGTCAAGAACCTCTTGCGCTGAACTTATTACTCCTCATCCCACCCCTTCTTATGGTTACTTTTCAATGACCGTCTTACCACCAAATCGCCTTTTTTTTTTTTTTCTCTTTTTGGAGATTGATTCTTTGTCGAACTGTTTTTTTCCATGTAGTATAATATCTCTCCTGTTTCCACTAATAGATGATATCCGTATACAACTATAACTTTCTGTGTGGTTACTTTGAATGTTGCGTGGCTTTTTCCCCCTCATTGATAGCGTTCTGTTTTGCTTGTGATCTAAATATGTGACTGGATGGATCTACCACTCTGTATTGTCTTGCTGCCCAAATGGTCTATTGGCATATCCAGCGCTGCCCCGGAGCACTATCCGAGGCCTAAGGCTCGATTTGGCGGATATGTTGGTTTGTCGGGTCAGGCAACCAGGCCACCCGCCGGGAACGGTTATGCCCGCGGGAATATTCCATTTCCGCAGGTCCATTCAGGCCGTGGATATCCCTGTCATCCCGACTCCAGCCCTCGGGTATATGACTGGGGAATGCCGGGTTTTGCCAGCGAGGCCGGGCAGGACCGGGCACAACATGGTTGAACCTTGTAGATTCCCTGTGTAGTAATCTGTTGTGGCAGAAAATTGAATATCCTGCACACTGCAGTCACCAACCCAGCACAGAAGAGCTGGGTTTGGAGTCATTTTAAACTCAACAGCCAACTGAACAAATGCCTTGTGCCGGATTGGAAGAAGGGCAACAAGCCATGTGGCAGCCTCCTGATATGAGATGCAACAAGCAGCACCAAATCAGTGAGTGAGCTCCTTGAGCAGGTGCATCACATCCTGCCTCCAGGTGTGGAAAAACATATCAACTACTTCTTCCTGACCTCTGGAAGTGGCAACATGTAGAACAATGTGCACACCTTTTCTTTCTTCCCTTTAAATTTTATAATATATTTAACATATATATATTTATGATTGATTAATCTTTAAATTAAATTGCAGGCAATTTTTACTAGTCAGCTTTTATGCAAGGCCATTGGGGATCTGGTCACCAAGCTGATTTTCATTCTCAACCATGGAGCATGCTTTGTTCACCCACCTCTTGGAACTTCTCATCCCACAGACTGCCAGCATGGAGTTTGGCTGGAGAACCCTCAGAAACATTGCTGATCACATGTTGATTGCAAATTCCAACCACAACCTGCAAATGCTATCAGGGATAAACACCTCTCTTTTGCTGTGGATACTTTGACTTTGCCAAATATGAAAGCTTTTATGGCAATTACCACTCATGGGATCACCGTTGATTAGAAGATGGCATATCTTCTCATTGAGAAGGCAGAAGTTTGAGGCATTTATTTTTTTACTTGTTAAGTGTCCCTTAAAATTACTGGTATTAATCATTCTAGATCAACATATGGGAGCCAAATTTGGAGACTTGCTGGTTGATCTGCTAGACAAGTTTGAGCTGTCTGATAGGGTTATCAGTATCACTGCTGATAATTCATCCAGCAAATCAAAATTAGCACAGCAAGTCAAACATCAACATGATGAGATTGTTGAAGCTGACAGCCAGCTTTTGGGCTGTATGTCCCAACAGCCAGCTTTTGGGCTGTATGTCCAACAGCCAGCTTTTAGGCTGTATGTCCCACATTGTCATCAACCTGGCCCCTCCCAACAGGGTCTTTTTGGATGTTATACACTAGCACAGTGAAAGAGAGAGTGAAGGTGAAATCACTCTTGGAAAGATGTAGCTTGCCAACTTAATTGATTGACCCAACAGATGAAATATCAAGCTTCACACAATCATTTCTATAATCCATGGCTTGCCACTTACATCCAAGGGTCACCAGAAAGACAGGATGCATTGAAACAGCTCTGGATCATTTCAACAGTTAATCCACCAGAAAACCAACAGGCACTAGAATGTTGATTCTAGATGTCTGCATGTGCTACAACTCTGCTTATAAAATGCTCAACCACACCCTTCTTCTTCAAAAGGTCTGCTCAAACTAATGTGGCATGGAGTCACAAGTTTAAGTCTCCAAGTTTAATCTACTCATTACTGAATGGGATAAGTTGGTGCACATGGACACCTTCTTTGAACCCCCCAACAATTTCTCCAAAAATCCTCTGCTGCTCTATGTTTCCTACTCTTAGTATGGGCTTACCAATATACATTTTGCTTCTTGTGATCTAAGATACAAATACAACTTCCCCCAACTCATTCCAGCTTCAGACAAGATGATAAAAGAATTAGGAACAAAATGATAAAAAGAATTAGGAAATGTCTTGTATTGGCACTAGAGAAATTAGCTCCAATATACTCCATCATACTTGAACTGGGCTATTATACAAATAGTCTTGCAAAAGAAGTAGAGATGTGTTAGAAAAAACAAGCAGGGAGTCAAGAGAGTCAGAGAGCAACACACCTGATGTTTTTGAAGAGAAGGTGAAGCAGATGAGTTTTGGATTAAAGATTATCATGAAAAGAAAATAGAACCAGATACAATAATTTCTAAACCTTTGACAGCAGTAGAGACATGTTAGAAATGACTAGTAAAGAGTCAAGAGACTCAGAGAGTAACACACCTGATGAGAGGAATGAAAGGAAATATTAGATGAAATAAAAATATAAATGAAGATAATTCATACCTGACAATGTTGAAGAGGAAGGTGAAGCAGATGAGTTTTGGATTAAAGATGATGATGAAAAGAAAATGGAGTAGAGAAATCAATCAAAACGTTGAATTATGAGATTCTCTAGATTAGGTTGAGTTTTTCAGCTCTTAAACCCCAATCATCCAGGCAACTGTGTTTGCTGTGTGTCAGGCTTGGCTGGGGTGATATTCATTTCAATACCACCCTCTTTCATTTCCCCTGAATTTTGAGACTTGAGGTTACAGCTTTTTGTTTAATTCTTCCAAGTGCTTTAGTTCTCTATCCCCCCCAGTAGGAGAATACACCATTTGTGCACTCCCAGCTGATAGCCAACTAGTTGTGCCTTCTTTGAAGTGTCACCAAACTTCCTGTAGTGCAGTTTCTTTGTGATGTTGATGTAGTAAAACAGCAAAACAGCTTGAGATGGCAAAGGTTGAATTTGCTGCCAAAATATCAGGTATAGAATTTTCCCATTTGATTGTTATGGTTGGAGTGATGTTCTCAAGAAACACTGCCATACACACTGCCCCCCCCCCAGAATTCTGATGGAAGTTTGGATTGCATAAGGAGAGCTCCCAATTTTCCCACATTCAGCTACTGGGTTGACATGATCTTTTTTTATTCTTCTTTAATGCTGTATATTTTGATGAAATTTATTTTACAGAAACCTCATTTGAAGTTGCCCATTTGCAAGGAGGGAGTAGAATTTATATCAAGATGATTGAGAGATCTTATGAAAAGACACTTTCTGTGTTGAAATTTCTGCAAGCTTTCCAAAAGTTCATCAAGGAAAGGGGAGGGGCAATAGTAGAGTTTGTATTGTGATTGTCCATGAGGATACAATGGGGTAACAAGTTGAAGCAAACCAGGCTCTTTTTTTTGGTCAAATTTCAAATGAAATTAGTTCTAGAAAGGAAAGCAGCAGAAGCTGAGTACTTGGTATTACAAGGAATGCACAAAAACCCAAAGTTGAATTTGAATGTGGGACAAAAACTGATTTATTGCTCATTTTGCTATTGAGATAAATTAAAAACAAAAGAAAACAAATTTAAACATAAGAAACCCAAGTCATAGAATAAGTGCAGTCAACCCATAGAGCTTTTTTTTGTTCTTGTTTTTAGTGAAGGTTCTGGTTTTTTCTTTTCCCTTTTTTCACCTTCCTTTCAACATCCATGGGTTCAAACATTCTGACAATGACAAAAACATTTAAAACAAGTAAAAAGATGCTACAATCTGTTTTCTAGCAAAGCATAAGATATGATGTGTAAATATATATATATCTATATATATCTATATATGCATATATATATGTATACACATAGGTAGATAAATAGTGAAGGAAGAAAAATAACCCTAATATGGTATCAAGTTGTATACAAATGGAAAACTATGCTAAGTGAGCAATTTCCTTCGATTTCGAAATGATTGGAAGAAGAGGTGGACGAGTAAAAAGATTTTTTTTGAGGGGGTCAAATTATATCGATGACCGTATGAAGAGTGTCATCCTTTGCTTTGGATTTTGCTTTGGATGCACCGGTCTTACGACCGGTTGTGTTGGCTGCACCTTTCGAGTTGGTGGCCGTTGATTTCTTTCTGCTCTTAGTTGTTTTGCTAGGCGGGGCGGGTTGATTGATTTCGGGTGCTGGGGGAGCAACACCATAGGCACTTTGGCCTACCTTTGAGCCAAAGACTTCACCGATCAGCATACTAGCTTCTAGTTCATTGGCAATGGTCGAAAGTTCAAGCTCCTCGTCCTCATCGTCATCCTCTGCTTCAGCATCTTGTTCGGAGTCTCTCATGGGCTCGATTACTGGTGGTGGGGGTAATTCAGCAGGTTGAGGTGGGGGCAAAACTGCTTCAAAGCCGTTCTCATCTTCAGATGATTCGTCACCATCGTCATCCGAGTCTGTGTCACTTTCTCTCACAGAGCTGCCGGAATCACTACGCTGATAAGGACGCTGAGGGACGGAGGGGGCAGATGAGATCGTGCGATTGTGATTGGCTAAAGCTGCCGGAGAGCGATTGCCGTTGATACCAAGTGGAGAGCCACCGTTAATATGTGGTTGTTGTAAATGTTGTGTGTATTGCCAAGTGGGTATCGGTGAGCTGACTTCAGATCTTCCGTTAATTCCGTTTGAGGATGGCAAGGGAAAGCGTCGAGTGGGACCACCATGACCTGTGGCACTTTCACTTGTTGTCACAGTTACCGAGGCAGGCGAGACGCTCACCAAGGCCGAGTTTTTCCCACCCGGAACTCGATCTTCAGGTGAGGAGCTGGACGAGTAGGCAACACTTTGAAGTGGACTTGGCGCAGTAGGTTGGTTTGATAGATTTGCGGATCGGGGTAGAGCATTGTAAGGATAGGCGGGAGAAGCAGCCTGGAGGCGAGTGTTTGAGGGTCGGGAGGGGAGGACCAAGGGGGGTTCCTGTTAGGCAGTGCAAGTGGAGAGCCCGATGTAGCGCCATTATCAGCTACAGAAGATGAGCGGCTAAGGGTGGGTCTTCCGGCCGGGCTTGTGGCAGCAGCTGGGGCGAGATTTCCACGATCGGGCCGTGCTGAGTAGGGATGCATTTGGGCTTGACTGGAAGCTGGACTAGGAAGTTTCAACGGTGAGAGGGGCGAGTGGGCAGCTTGAGACTGATGTGGAGGATCGGGATCAGCAGGACTATCGACAAAATCGAACTCTTCAACTTCATCGGCCTGGGCAACGCGAAGAGGGCCAGTATCGCTTGCAGGTGATGTCGTCATCAGAGTGGAATGGTTGAAGGCGCGATTGGCGGGTGAGTTTTGGGACTGTGGGTTTTGAGATGCGAAGGCCGAGTAATCCCTTTTTTTGGAAGGAAGGACCAGATTGACTTGGGGGCGGTGGTAGTGGTAGTAGCGGTAGTGACGCGAGACGAGCGATTATCGGTGTAGCCGGTTCTGCTGTCATGTTCACGATCTTGAGAGCGAGTCATGTTGGAGGATGAAGTGGAAGTATCTGAGGAATTGTATCGAGGTTGAGAGGTCTCACTGCTGGGTGGGACAGTGGAGGGAACGGGTGGGAATTTGGAAGTAGATAGCCCGCTTGAATGGTGGAATGCCGAGTGGAGTGCTTGAGGAAGGATGAGGAGGAAGAGGAGGAGGGTGGTCGATTTGGGAATTGAGATGTGGGAGGGATATCTTTTTGGTTGGGTTTTGATACATGGTGATGGTTATTGCTAATGGATGTTTCTACTTTGGACGGTGGAGGCGCGGTGGGTGCGGGTTTGGGGAGGACGAGTGGTGCTGACTTGGTGGGTTGCTGGGTCAGTGGAGTTGGTTTTTTCTGAAGCGGACCAGGGTCATCGGGAGTTAAATGGACGACGTTGTCGAGTCGATGAAGAATCCAGCACTATTTGTATTGAGAGAAAGACAAAGATGTAGTTAGTACGTGTGTGTTTTCGGTGGGAAAGAGGGATCTTAGATAAGCCCACGCACGTGTTGGTTCTCGTCCCATACGACCGCGCACTCTATGCTGTCGGTTTTGAGTGGCTGTCCAGCCCATCGACGACCACGAGGCTCGGAAGCACCTTGTCGTAGGGAAACATCGCCAGAGGCGGTAGAGGAGAGTGAGGCGCCAGCATTGGAAAGTCCAGCTGGATGTGAGGATGGGTCTGATTGCGATGGTAAGATGGAGAGAGTCAGATGATGGGGATAGATAGGCAGGGGATAAAAGAGATAGAGTACTGACAGCGGAGTGAGAAGGTGTGAGGTTTGGAAGGGCCGGTTGTTTCGACGGCAAGCCGGAGAGGACCAGATGGTAAAGGAGCAGCAGAGGTTGCCATGAAATACTTACAGAACCAAACGAAGACGAAGATCGAAGGGTGGGAAAGGGAGTGTTGTTTTGAGAGTGTGATAGTTTGTGTGGGTTGAATGTTGTTACTGGTTGTAGTAGTAGTAGTAGTTGTTGTTGTTGTTGTAGTTGATGTTGAGTTTTGTTAGTTGAGTTGGCTGAGGAGGGAAAGACTCAAAGTGGAGTAAGTTTGGCTGAGCCGGATTACGTAATGAGAACACTCAGGAGCTCGTCTTTGCCACACCACACTATATTCAGCCTTAATCACCACATCAAGGTACATAAAAGAACACCACTACGATCAAACATTCAAGTACATACGGCCATCTGACTGTAATGACGGAGAACATACACACCATCTCATTCGATCAAGATATTATTCAAGCTCTTGAAGCATTACAAGTCTTCAACAAAAGAAAATAGTATTAACATAACAAAAACCTCAGATATAAGTCACATCAAACCTGGGCTTTAGGAGTAAGAATGGGTAGGGAGAACATAAACCATCATGTAAATAAAGCCTACTCTAATAATCATTTCTTCCTTTGGAAAAAAAAGCATTAGTATATTCACTACTATTTCTGGAAGAAGGATGCTATTATACCATCCCATATCAAACTAAAACATTCTTTTCTTATAAAAAAGTTGAAAATTGCCTATTCAGGGTGATTGTAGGCCTGATTTGAATAAATATATTCTTGATTCAGGGAGTACCATACCATATGTAGTCCCAGTAATCAATGGTTTAACTTGAACCAAGCAAATCCCCCGATTCCCCAAACCTAACCCCCCCCCCCACAAACTAACCCCTTCATCCTGCTGGCTCTATGGCAATGTTGCCATAAGAA
>SMGU01007141.1:0-30246 GCA_004348175.1 Puccinia novopanici
AAAATAAAATAAAATAAGAACATGATTTGCGATGAATACCAGACCGCTGATCCGTCTCCATACCACCCGCTGACGGCCGCTTGCTACGAAGATTGGCGGTGGCACGGATTGGCGGGCGCTGACGGCCGCTATCTACACAGATCGGCGGCCGTATGGATCGACGGCGTGAGAGTCGGTGATCCGTTTCCAAAGCAGCGACCGCCGGGCGCTACCAGATCGGCGGGGACATGGATTTGTCATGGACACCCGGCCCGACGATGAGCCGTGATCCGTTTCCATCCCAGCCGATGCCAACCGCTTGATTAGTAGATTTGCGGTGAGATTGGATTTGCGCTGGATGACCAGTCTTCCGTTTCCATCCCAGCCTGTGATGACCGCTTGCTACGCAGATTTGCGAAGCAATCGGATTGGCTATGACAGGATTGGCGCTGCCAAAGAGCGGCAGCGCCTGAGAAGAGCGATGCGAAAATAATCCTAAGTCCCCTCCTGCCCTATAGCCGCTGTTTACTATAAATGACAGCTATTGCCGGAGCGGTACTTGTTCCCTCATGTATAACTCGAAACAACTACATTACCGTTGCCGCACCATTTAGGCAACCAATTAATAAATACATACAATCATTAACGAAAAACAAAGAGTCCAACACCTGCCCACCACACCAGTAACCTGTACCGTGGTGGCGGAGATGCACCAAACCCAGGCGACTCGCGCGAGATACTATCTTATTTGCTTTCGCGGCCCAATGCCGCAAACTTCTTCTACCATGGCCAAGCTGTCCAACGCTGCATCTCGGAATTGCTCCATTCTGGCGATCGAGCAACCCTCGCCGAAATTCTTGCGGTGCTTGGGGTCTCGTAAGTGTTCCTCCACCCTCTTTATGGCTCTCAATCCCGCGGCTTGCAGCAAGCTGACTTCCTTCTGAATTTCCTTAGCTGTCAAATTGCTTGTGTTAGTCGTCCCAGATGATGTTGATTCTTCTCGGCGAGCTCGCTTGTTCTTTCCTCGGCTATTCTTTCCCCCGGAAATGATTTCGACTTCGTCGTTCTCAACTGATGATATCTCATAAATATCAGATGACAAATTTGGTTGAAGATTGCGGAGCCGGTCGGTCGAAAACGGAATTACAGGAGGCACAAGCGCAATGTTTGAGGTTTCGGGTGAGTCGGGAGGTGACCAAAGGTCTTCCATAGCGAGTTGGCGACCAGATGCTTGAGGCTGCAAGACATTTGTGGTGTTATGTTGACGACCTCCTCCCATGGGGGCAAGCGCCGACCGACTTGGTGTCCCCGTGTTTGTCGAGAACTAGGGAAACATCAAAAGATAAGGTTAGTAAAAACTATTGCCTAGAAAAAGTTGGGGGGGACAATGAACTAACATTGTTCACCTCCATCCAGGACCACTGGTCCAACATATCAAGCACACTATCTATATCGTCCAGTTCCGTTTCGTCGGGCTCAGGCTCTTCCACCACAAGCAGGTGGTGTTGTTGAGCAACATAGTACATGTGCTTACAAGCGCTGCTTGTGGTGTGGAAATATGGGCAGGTGCAGGATGTAAGTCTGTCCTTGCCGCCCTGCTGTCCTGCTTGACGAGTGATGGTCCAAGTAGCCTCGAGAGGATTTGTAAAAGAACCGATGGTGAACTGTAATGAAAATAAATGAAATATCAGCACGCATGATCTGTAACAATGAGAGAGGGGCAAATATAAAACGATCTCGGCTTGAACTCACATGCGCCTGGGTCTCATTGAGAGCAGCACCAATTAGCCTAAGAGCCTCGGGAGTGTAGCTTTTGGCTAACATCTTCGCGCGTAACTGAAATTTATTGGTTGTTTGCTTTTGGAATCCCAGTTCCACCCGAGCAGAGTTCCTCTGATAACTCGGCAAGACATCATCCCGAAATATTTGTACCACTTCGTCCATCCGACGACGCTCTGGTGGTGGGAGGTAGTGAGTTTTCAAAATGCGATGCCAAGATTCGGTGTAATTGTTGGTGTGAATGCCTTGATGATCCGACTTGTTAAAGCACACCATCCGTTAGCAATCTCACTGAGCAAGAAGACCCCAAGGGAATCACTTACGATCCGGAAAAACATGGCCCATCGGGCAATGTTTTGATACCACTGTGTGGCCACATAATTAACAAATGGGGCCGATATATTGCCCCATTTGTCAGCAAAGGCAGCCCACAATTGGTCCGGACGTACCCGACAAAACATGAGCTGTCTGAAATCGGTGACAGCGTCTTCAAGGTGATTGTTGACATAAGTAGTTGCTCGAGTGCGATAGGCCTTAAGAACGTGGAAGATGCACCAATAATGGTGTGGAGCATCTTCGATGTCATGGTAGGCCGCCTGCACAGCGTTACGTATCGCCATAGCGCAGTCGCTCATAATCGCCCGTGGGATGTAGCCCGCAGAAGCCCTGAGCCACGATAATACCGCCTGAATCGGTTCCCTGCAATATGCAAATGTATTTCAATGTTTGTTGTCAATCAGGCATGCAAGAGGAAAAAAACTTACTGAGCAAGGGAACAGGTGAATGCCCAGCATACAGGGAGTCCCTTCCCAACAACCGGATCCCGGATCATGAAGGTGTATAGACTCACCTTGCGTCCATCCCCAAGCAAATAGTTGCTGACGGTATTGTGAGTAGCATCGAGCATAAGCATGCTCTTCCCATGGAGAAGCATCTGCTCCTTCTGCCATGCCGATTGAAATGCAAAAATGTAGTCGGGCGAGTCGGAGGGGGTCGGGAGGTATGTATTCCAACTCGCTCGCATAAGTTCAGCGTTCCACATTGCTAGGGACTTGAACACATCTGCATCTTTCTTTCCAAGGACTCGAATTTGTTTGCGTATCAAGTATCGTACTTGATCGTATTGTAAGTAAAGGCTTTCGGGTATGCTGATAGCCGAGCGTCCCTGCAAGGATTCAAGGGGAATGATTAATAATGTAGAACATGAGAACAAGGTTAAAAAATGAAATGACCTACACATAGCAAGTCAGCACTGTGTAACAGCTTTTGAATCTGGGCCCAGCCCATCCCATTGCTCAACCTTTCTTGCAACCATTTGGCGACAATCCTGGGGATCCGAGATGGTTGCATCGCCTCCAGCGAGTGTGGGTCATGATTATGGCGCCAAAACCAGGTGACTCGGAGCGAGTTAGTTGGAATGTGAAGGCAGATGCTGAAACGTGCCTCACACCCGCATCGACGTGATGTGAAGTGCTTCTTGCGTGAGTTGGGTACCGGGATGAGGGCGCCAGCGCATGGACATTGATAATCTAGCTTGAATCGCACCTCAACGGGTCTTCCCCCTGTCACACGGTTGGTTGGCGGAGGTGGATTGTGCTTCGACCGATGAGCCGCCCAAAATATTGTGGACTGCATGGCTTCCACAAAGTCCATTGCTTCTTTGATTGAAGAACCAGGTATAGTGAATCGGGCTGGGTGTGTTGGGAAGGAGGGTGACACACCAGACACCTTGCGGACAAGGCGGAGGGCATTGGGCAACACAGTGACTCCCGGAGGAGGTGGAATTTCTTCGGTGAAGGCTTTAGGGACTATTTCGTGTATTGACGATATGAAGGGGTAAGTAATGGCAGACATGACGTAAGATGGGGTCTTGAAATAGGGAGAGGGGAAGTGTGGTGTAGACGTTGGCCGGTTCTGGGTGGTTTGATAGTGAGTGGTAGATAAGAAAGGAACCTAGCACCCGGGAGAGGTACTCCGACGCTGGCGGGATGTGTGGTGAGAGCCTGGTAAGACTTTGTCCCGGTGTGAGATTTATGGAATGGAAGTTGCAGAGTGACGGCGAAAGAGTAGAATAAGTGAAATATTAAGTTCAGTGGTGGAGGGTGGTATTAGATGGTGTCGGAATAATTGAGTTGCGAAGCAAAGATAGAATTTGAGATTAGAGGGTTCTCAATGCAAACAAGGTGATAAAGGCAAGAGCAAAGTGAGTATTAATGTTAAGCAACACGAAAATTAAAATGGATGGGCACCAGGCTGACAGAAGTGGGAGGTTCGAATGTTGGAAGTGGCCACTGGTGGGTGCGGAGAAGTGAACCTCTTGGAGGTGGTTATTTATATGTGGGATGTGAGGGACTTAGCAATTTTTTGCTAAGTCCCTCAGGTTGGCGGAAATCCGCATGAACAAGCTTGCCCGCAAAGCCGTGGTCTTGGGTCATGTCTCACGGGTACTGTGGGATTATGCTTTTCGCCATCTGTTATCAGTGAAAATCCCACAGCTTGTTGCTCATCTCCAAAAAGGGTTTCGTGGGGGCCTGGTTTCAGGTGGTTTTTTCGCCCATGGGGCTGTATTGTGCCGGCATACACACCCGGATGTGATGTCATGGGTTGGTGATGATGATTAGCAATGTGCTAGTTGGAAGGGCGCGTGCTGGTGGTGGCGATCGATGATGTACTTTCCTTTGTGCACCACTCGAGGATACTTCTTGAGGAGAACACTTGACGACCAACGAGATCTACTTGGCGAATCCACTCGCACCCTAAAACCTGGGGAGTACCACTTCCAATTCTGCACCCAAGCTAGTCAATCACGGCATATTATTTCCAGACCATGGCCGCCGAGGACAACTCGTTCGTCAAGCAATCACTCGCCGAGACCATCACAGGGCCGTCCACATCCTCACGACTGGTCCCCAAACCGACCCTGAACAAAGCACGCAGATTAATCAATTCGAAGGACATGGCGATTCGTAAGGCCAAGGCGGACGAAGACTCGGGCGGGATCCTCAAGTCTCTCGGACTTACGCCCTCGGCCAGAAGAACCCCCGGCAAATCGTCCGACAAGGAGGTGGTCACTGATTGGGAGGAAGTCGATAACCTCGACGCCGAACCCATCATCCCCTCCCATCATTCCAGTTACCCATCAACTTCTAAA
This sequence comes from Puccinia novopanici, assembly GCA_004348175.1. Taxonomy (NCBI): domain Eukaryota; kingdom Fungi; phylum Basidiomycota; class Pucciniomycetes; order Pucciniales; family Pucciniaceae; genus Puccinia; species Puccinia novopanici. The sequence continues at coordinate 4,910 of SMGU01007141.1, forward strand.
TCCACCTCCGCGAGACCACCCATCACAGACGAATCTCTAAAACCTTATAACAAAACTGCGTCCAACTCGATGCATCCTCGATCTCCTTCATCAGACTCATTACATCATCAGGCATCATCCAAACCCAACGAATCTACCACCATCCTTAACCTGCGTCGTCAGCTTGCCGAATCTCAGAATGCTCGCGAAGAGTTAACCCTCAAAATACGCAATTGGAGCGCGAGTTGAACGAACTGAAAACGGAGAACAAAGCTAAAACAACCGACGGGAAAGTCTTGGGTCAGAGAGAATATCAGGAATTAGAGAGACAGTTTGACGAACAAGAAAAGGTTAGCTCTTCGTCTCCTTTCTTTTTTGCTGTTTCTCGGACCACGCTTCTCATCACAATAATAAAAGAAAAAAGCTAATTTTCAATACTATGTTTCATCCGCGGTATTGGTATTATTTCCAGTTGCTGAGTGGATATCAGCGAGAGAATGAGCGATCGGTAATAGAGCTAGAAGCCACGAGGGTTCGGATGATGAAGATGGCGAATCTGCTGACGAAAGTGTATGGGCCAGAGTGGAGGAGACGATCTCTAGCATGCACGAGGGTTCGCCGGGGGCACGCTGAGCCGAGCGGCGCTTCCACAGCGGCTTAATGGACCGCCGTTGCCGACCGTCAACTCCTGCACCAATATTCCCGACTCGCCGGCGGAGAAACTCAGCCTCCAATTGGCACAGGTCCAGCTGCTCGTACAGGGCATGGAACGTCGCTTGGTCAGCCGCGAGGCCGAACTCGAAGACCTCCAGAAACAGTCCAAACTCGAACTCCTCCACGTTCAAGACTCCTTCAATCGCCCCCGTCCCAAAACTAAATCCGAAAAATAATCCCCCTCCTTACCCTTTCTCATTTACCCGGATTGCATTGGCTTTTAAGGTACTACAAATTCAGGCAACATATCCTTGAAAACTCGTTTCTTTACGTTTTTCTTCTTTTCAGCCAATATACATAGACCCTCGATAAGAATATACCAAATGCACTGTTGATTTTGATGGGCCATGGCCAATATCCTGTCCGGAAACGCCACCCAAGCAACGCAAGTTAAATGTACAAATATCAAGATGCATGAAGAAAAATGAACAGTTCTTAGCTTACCCTGTGTATAGATAAATAGAAACAGTCTTGGGAAATGTGTCTCTACCCATGTCATGATAACTCTTTTTTACTAATTTTTGGGGAAGGGGATTTATTATGGCACTGCTACAACTCTATGTGACCACCCAATGGATTATTGATGGCAGTAGAATTGTACCAGGCAGTTTGTGTGTTCTGATGATTCAAGATATACCTTAGGTTTCCACTACATCAGAGGATTCCAGTCCATATTACCTTGGTGTGAAGCAGCCCATTTAGACAAGGATAATGATCCAAGCCAGCCAGGCTTGGTGGTGGTGTTACAATTAGTGTCAGATGATGGAGAGTCACAGATCAATGCATACAACAGTACAGGCCATGTTTTTGCAAATAGCACCCCAATCTCTTGTTCTTTCTTCCTCCAAGTCCCAGTCTCCATTTCTTTCATTCTCCTCTGCAAAGATAAATCTCATAAACCTTGCTATGTTATGTTGAGCCCTTTGAAGAAACACATGTTTGTAGCTAGATTGTTCTCTTAATATTCAGACCAGGGTTTTGTCCAGATTCCCATTCAGAGTCTCAGACCAAAATTCATGTCCTGTCCCTTGCCAAGTTTTGAAGCTGTTAACAAGCTGTGACTCCTTGAAATAATTATTTTTTTCCCTCTCAATTGAAATAAAATCCTCAAGTTAGTGCCTCTCTTATCTTTGCTCACCTTTGGGGTCTGGCATACCAAAACCTTGCAATCCAAGTAAAGGGGCTGCTTGTTTGACAAGCATTCTCTCTCTTGATTTCTACAATATGGCATATTTCTCTATTTCAAAAACATCAGAGTACTGTGTAGCTTTTAGCTGAGAGGTGTCATCTGGTTGTATTGAGTCCTCTTTAGTCTCACTATGGAAAACTTGGATAAGTATACCTCTTCACTCCAATAATAAACACTCCCTTTCAACCTTGAGTTATTTGAAGCATAAATTGACTCTTTGTAAGGGTTGAGTCCCTCACTTGATCTTTAGGAAGGCAAGGCAGGCACAGGCAGGAATTCTAGAACCAATGGTTGGGTGAATTGCACCTAGACGGGAGAGAAAGAATCTCTCTGTAGGTACAATCACTTCATGACTGGAATCTGAGCAGAGAATTGAGAGGCAAGAGGGAAAGGGGAGACCACTTACCTAGACAGGAGAGAAAGAATCTCTGCCATCTAGGTGAGGAAGAAAGCCAAGGTAGTCTACTTAGTGCTTATGTCACTCCTTGTGACTGTCTTGTGAACCCCAAAGGATGAGGGGGTTTACACTCTTGATATCTGCATTCTGTCTATGTAGATCAATAGATAGGTACACTGCCCCCACTTCCCTAACCACAACTTCACTCCCCCCTGCAACCCACATTTAATTGATTACATTCCATTGATTTCCCACACTCTCACTGCTATTGATTTCCACTCTCTGCCGCACCATCCCTGCAACTGCCTTGCCACTCAGAACCCTGCTGCCCAATCCCAAACTCCTTGAACTACTCAGTTTGGTCTGTATTGCACCCACAGCAACCCTTGTCCACCCAACTCTCCTCTGATACCTGCTCAAGCACCAAAATCCCTAATGACCACTGCCAACTCTCCACCCATGTTTTCTCCACTGCCACCTTTCTTCCCATACTTTATCCACCGCTGGCAAACGCAAAAGCAATCTTCCACTCAGCCCCACAAAATCTCTGGAAGATACTTTCCTTTATTTGTTGGGCTTCCTCAGCTTTCCATCTACACAATGCCCTCAGCAGATGCTGAGCTTCGCAGCTGTCACCTCACCTATAAAGACTCTACAGTACTTAGATACCACCATGAAAAATGTGCTGGGGAATACATCTCATGGGATGACATGAAAATAATTGCATCACTGATTCAGGTCCTACACTCACTACAAACTAGTTTGAGAAAAGATTGATTGTCATAGTTTTAGAGCATTACCAAAGTTATGATGGATGTTACTGAATGTCATCTGAGATGTATGACCCTCAAGTGTTTCATGTGTGTCCCCTCTTCCTGCTGCTGCATGTTGCACCATGCTTATTACTGTGCTTGTATTATTACTATACTTATAAATTCTGTACAGATTTACTTCCACTTCTACAAGATGTTGAAAAACCAGCATATCCTTACAAACATAAATTAGGTGAAATTCGATGTAAAAGTGTAGGAAATAACGAAACGTGTTGAAGTTATGCTTTGATAGCCGATGATGTTAGAGGTCCTGAGCTGGCCGTTGGAGAACTCCCAACAGGCAGCATGAAGGAATCAAAGAAAGAAGCTAGAAAGACACCCAAGAAAATAGTCAGCTTCCAGAGGTAGTATGAGCGGCAGTGAAAAGTACCTCTTACCTAGTCCAGTGTGATCAGTTATTTTTGTCACCAACGAGACATATTGATCGGGTCGAACGACCACCATACATCCAACCTTAGGATCGATTCCAAAATTCTCATAGATCTTCCCGTGTCCTTTATGGTAGCTTTCGTCATCGGAGAAGCTAATTAAAACATAAATTCTCAGCACCAGTTTTCCGGTAAATTTGGAAGGACAGGTAAGACTCACATCTTTTTGTAAGACTGGAAGCCGTGCTTGCCTACCTTCGGTCGAAGCACCTCGTGGAAGTCTTCGCACTCCATTTTAACACGGGGCGAAGCCAGGATGGTCAACACATTAATCACCGAATCCAAGTCGCTGTCCTTAGGCGTGTATTTGGTGATAGGACTAGCTGCATCGCCAGCCAGGAATTGGCATAGCTTGTCCAAACGAAGCCTACATCCAGAATATTGCGAAACATCCCCGGCAAAGAGCAGCACTTTCCACCGGCCGTCTGCGCAAGCTAAATCCCCCAGCATGTATGGCTTGGCATCAGACACGCCCACCATCTGCCGACTGTAGAGGCGAGGGCCTATGGGAAGGTTGCTAGCCAGTTCACTTGTCATTTGCTGGTTTCCATTTTTTACTACTAGTAAACTCGATGGGTAATCGACCGAGGTGCCACTGGAGAAGATGTTCCCTTTCTGAACGGTGCTTTGAAATTCTTGCAGGGATATTCCTGTTTCATCGAGCACGTCTTTCGCTGGCTTTCCTGAGAATAAGCGAGCAAACTGCGCAAGTTGCTTAAGATAAGTTAGACTGTGCTTACTACCTGGGAAGTAATTATTGTGATGCATTGGAAAGGATGTGAAACTTTTAGTTACTTTTTGGTCAAATTGTATCAATTCGGCTGCTACTTGGGCTCGCTCAATTTCATAGGTTTTCAGAATACTGGGATGGGCCTTTTTCTGCAGGACATGTGCCAATTTCCACGCCAAGTTAAATGTATCCGCCATAGATATGCTGCACAATTAATACCAGCTAGGTCAGATACTTCTTCTCACTCAGGTAAGTGTCATTTGCACTTACTTCATTCCTTGGCCTGCTTTCGGAGAGTGGGTATGACATGCATCCCCAGCAATGAAACCCGGTCATTCCACACCCAGTGATCAGCCAATCGCTGGCCGATCTCATAGCAGGTATACTAAGTTTTCAAAGCAGACGTCAGCCGAAAGAAGACGCGCTGAAGGGCAATCAGAAAACTCACCCATTCAACCTTTGGAATTTCAATCGTGTAAGGAGCCAAGATTGACTGAGCTGCCTTCAATAGTCTCTCGGGAGTGACATCCGCACGATTCGGCCGTGTGCCCTTCGTCGGTTGGGGTATCTGAATATAAAGACGAACCATATCTTGCTCTCTTGGAATAATCATGACTGAACCATTTTGGGCGGAATGAATGGCACACCGCATCCTAATGTCGGGACTATAACCGTCACGAAGAACAAGGGAGTCATCTCAGATATGCCGACTCGTTACTGATAACTGTATCACTTTCATGAAAACTTACAAATTGGTAATCGGAATTCCATCCAAAACACCCCAGAAGAAATCATCACTCTCTCCGACCAATTTGTATCCAATCGCCTGCCGAGTCCAACTCCTAGCACCATCGGCGCCAATGACAAAGCGACATCGGACTTCCTCAATAACCTCTTCACTAGGAAGACCAACTGGGTTTACATCCAATGCATCATCTTGGAACATGTTGGATCGGAATATGCCATCCGCAGCCATAGGTGAAAACTGTGCCGGTTGAGCTTCTTCTTGAGTGAGATGACGCAGTCGAACAGTGATACGATCTTCCGGTAAGTCAGATAATGCGGACGCGGTCAGAGGCGGCAGGGTGAGCATTTCAGGACATACAGCCCTTTCTATCTTCATGCGGGGAAGGGGACAACACAGTCTGGTTGGGTCGACATGCTGGCGGTAGGTGGTGTTGACCATTCGGATATCTTATCCAAAAACATGCGTTCAATCCTTCCTTGATGAACAACGGATTGTTGATAGGGTGATATTCCTGGAATAGTCTGGATTGGAGTCGCACCATACGCGCAGGGACATTAATGATCTTGAGCACAATTCGGGGTAGATGGGGTAAACAAATGAAATCAAATTACATCAGGAATGCGAGCAGTACGTCCAATTCTACCCTCAGTATCGGGATTCCAGAAGCAGATTTCCCCCAGTGCGTTGACTTCTTCGAATAATCGAGCTCCCATTCCAAGTGCTTGAAAAACCTGTCGATATCATTAAGATTATTATTTTGAAGTTCGTCAGGGAGATCTACACCAGTGTGGTTGTTGACTTACCTCCAAAGATCGCGGGTTTAGTCCATCTGCTTGGCCGGTAAACACCTAACAGTTGGAGAAGAAATAATCGAGGGTGAGTAGGGAATATCGAAGGCGAAATGACATCTCATCCACAATACCACAGAAGGATAAATTTGAGACCATACCTTGGTGCCTCTTTTGTCAACGATTCGAACGTTGTGAATGCCGTAACGGGCCAGAGAGGCCGCTGCCATCAGACCGGCTGGGCCCTGAAGAGATGAAACAAGTCAGTCACTTAATCCTGCCATACAAGACTCAAGAAAAACGGCAGACGGCTCCGATGATCAAAACATCTACATCCGAGGGTGTCTCATTGACCGGAAGCTCTGTAGGTACTGTTGGACTGGACATCTTGTGTTCAAGAATCAAGGTGATAAACTTGAAATGACTGTTGATGTGACTGAAAGTCTTGAGTTTGTATTGTGAGTAAGAGATGAGTTAGATTTTGAATCCAAGAAACTGATGAGGAGGCCCATTTCGCTTCCACACAATTGCCTCAGTTATATAGTGTAAGGTTGACGCGTTGGTATCAGGAGTGTGGGGCCAGGAACACATGCGCAGCCCAACGCTCGGCGGGAAGGATATCATGCCACGCAACGGCGAGGCCGGCTAGCTTGGTGCCTTCCAAGACCGGCTATCATGCGCAATGCGCATCGCAAAACAGCAGTATGGCATAGTAATACTAAGAGATAAGGGTAAGAGGGGAGTTGATATTAGGAAGTACTTCAACAGTTTTGCAGAACTCAACTTTTTCGTGGTATATTCCGCTGGGAAGCTGCTTGCAAGGAAATTCCGACGACGTAAATAGGTCATCAATGCTCATTAATCAAGAAACAGCTCGTTTGTTTGATTTTCTGAATGCAACGCTAATACAAAACATTCGAAAAGGTCATCACCAAAGAGACTACCAAATTCAAATTGTCCTTATAACCTTCAGCTTGATTAAAAGGCCCTAATCTGCTACTTGCATGGTTTCAAATAACAGCATTCCATGATTCTGCCTTTACATTTCTGTTCCTCCTATGTAAGCAGGCAGAAATCAGGAAATGGGGAGCTCAAAATCACACTCCGTCCTTTTCTATTTGAAGGTGCCTGCCCTAGGCCCGCCAACACATTTACGACGAGATTGAGGTAGCTGTAGCTGGTACGTAAATGAAGCGAGAGCATCCCTCGAACCTCTTGAAACTGGGTATATCCCGAGGTACGAAAACCTTTCTTCCGGAGGAGCAGCTGCATTTGGAATGATGTACAAGGGTTTGCAGAGCGCATAGCGCATAGGGTAAAAATCCAGCACACTGTGTCAAGTCAATAAGAAATATAAGTATTCATTTTGGACTAAGGCATAGCTTGTCTCCAAGAGGACAAGCCTTCCCGTTGAATTCGTGGTACACTTTTCATTTGGAAGTCCACCCGCTGCTACTGATGAATTTGCGAATATTTGTTCAAGTTTTGTGCGTATGGTAAGGAGCAAGAATGAATGCGGGGCGCTTCAAGTCATGCGTATCGCACTTACCATGTAATACTTTGATGGATGTTATGTCGGAGGTGTCGATAGGGGCGATGCCACCCTACCGTGTCGCGGTCCACTTGAGGGCTTGGCGCGTGTTCCAAGTAGGAAGTTTCCCCGAGCCTCAACTAATTCGGAGGATAGTACGGCGCTTCACGTGTAGACGCTAATACAAATTTCTTTCGATGAAGACCCGTTGCTTTGGGTAAATGGTTGCAGTAGCTGTAACTCCAATGGACTCAACGTCATGGACTATTTGCCATCCGAATCTGGTGCTCTGCACCGCGCTTATTCCCTTTCTGTCCATTTTGGGTTGGTACATGCCCGCCTTGTGGGATGCTAATTTTTTCTCAATGCCTGTAAGTTCCAACGCCATGCAAACCTTATATTTAGAGGTACCTAAGAGTAGGAGGTGATGGGGACCCTTGAGTCACACTGAGGGCCAACAAGCGAAGTGCAAGATAATTTTCAGAATGAACACTACAGCTATATAAACCTCTCAGAATTTCACCCTTCTCCTGCGCGTCAAGATAGTTTGCTTCCACACTTTTCTTACTTTGCGAAAGTTTTTCCAGTTGCGCGTCAAATTAGTTTGCTTCCACAGTTTTCTTATTTTGCGAAAGTTTTTGACCCTATCAACCCGCAGCAATGTGAGTGCCCATTTTAACCATCCCCCGCGTACATCTCGCCGCCAAGGCTTAACGGCTGATCCCTATTGCTCCTTGATACCGTTTAATTTTTGACTTTGGAAGGTCTGACCGTAATGATCCAAGGTGGGATCTCCGAGTAATCCAGCAGCCGGAATTCGGGGCCGAGACACCGGAAGAAGTTTATGGCCCCTTTCGTCTTGGCCTTCCAATAGTGCCAGCTCCGGTTATTGAGGTCAGGCGACTTGTTAACGGAAAGCCAGTGCAAGTTTCTTGACCTGAACTCTGGAACTTGGCTTGATGATCTCCTGGCTGTACTGCTGATAGTCTCACCTCCCACCACATTTAGCACTTTGGGGGTGAAGGAGGCTAAGAGACTCACATTATACCCGCATCTAATCGAGGTGGGGAACAACAATGAGCATTTGGAAGAGGTGCCTTTGCAAGCAATTAACTTCGATAAATTACCGACCGCCCTCGATTACTGTGGTCCGGAATCACCGAACGGTGAGACCCAGTGGCTATTCGTTTTGGGTGACATTGGTGTCAAAAATCTTGGGCGATACAAGCTGCGCTTCGCGCTCTATCCAATGTAAGAGACTCCCTTCCCGGCGGTCCACAGAAGCTTCCATTAACACGCATTTGTTCTTCTGTTCTGCTCCAGCGAAGACCGGTCCACCGTAATCGCTCAGATTGACACTCAGCCGTTCCCAGTGGTGCCTAGGGATAACTGGCCTCTTCGGGAAGACTGTACGTATCAGAAGTTTCACCATCTATCTTCCGATGATTTTGAGTTCTTTTTTTTTCAGTTACCCTTGTCAGTTGTTGAAAATTCCATGATACTCTAGGGTTCACCCCATTGAGTGCTCGTCTGAAGCACCTCCACCCCGAGGAGTACATCCACTCTCCCGAGCAACCGAGGAGGTTCCCGGATACGGATGCAGTTTAATGAAGTGGGAAGATTAAGGAAACAATGTCCGTACCCCAAGAAGCACAACGAGTTGCAGGGCATCAAGTAGCAAAAAGACAAGCTTTCTCGACATTCTTCTCAAAAGTCTCTTGAAGATAATGTTAATGTGTACCCTAATGATGAAATACTCACCTTAGAATTCAAATTTCGCAATAATCTTACTTTCTCTTCCCCTCGCTCAGTTTCTAGATGGTTAAAACCAAAATATTTTCCTATAACATCAGCTGACTGTTGACAAGAAAACTTATCTCCGCTCTTTTGTATACATCTTTCGAGAACCCATTATTTAGCTGATCTGATCACTTGCTGGTTACTCAAAAATAACTGTCGATACTCCAGCGAGTAAACCACCAAGTAACTTGATGAGCAACCCACATCCCAAGGAGACATGGCTACGCGCCGAAGTAGCTTTGTGCCGCTTGGCCCGTCGGTGCTCTCCTCGCGCGCGCACAGCAATCAGCCATCCCGACCGCGCCCATGCATATGCATATGCATATATGCTTATCTCATGTGAATCAAATTTATTACTGTGGTGCACCCGCGTAGCAAAAAAACCCATTCAGATTCAACACAGTATCACTCTTGGTCAAGGACGATATCATGTCTCAAAGCTGTGTCGATGCGCCTGGTTCGATTCCGTGGGATGCCTATCTAAACAATGAGACGCCCCCTACAACTTCAGGTAATCGTGGATTTGTGCCACTCGACGCAGGCTCGGCATCCTCAGAGTCGGACGACGATCAGCCCCTTGAGGGGGATGACCAGTGGGACGATTGGGTTGAAGATGCCAGCACTCCTACCCTCACCTTGATACATCCCTCCGTCACCGCCCCATCTGTCGAAGCCGCTCTCAAACACGACCTCGATGCACATGGCTTCTGTTTTAGGTCACTGATCAAAAAGCTCGAGCTCGACGCCATTGGCAGGATAAAGTTAATCAATTGGATTCGTGCCGGTCCTTCAAATAGTCGCACGAAGGCCGAATTAGAAAACCTGACCAAGAGTAATCCAGATTGGCTGAAAGGCGGTGCTGAAGAGTGGCTGATTCCCAGCCTACCCGACGATGAAATGTTGCGTACGTCGCATTCTCCCCCCATCTCTCTTTTTAAGGCGGATTTCAAAAGCACTAACCTATGTCTTGATTTCTATCTTTTCATTTACAGGATTTGACTTTGACGAGGAGGTTGACTTGGTAGATAAAGTAAAAACGGGAGCGTCGACGCCGAAGCCATGAAAAATTCGAGCAACATATATGCCGCGTTTCGTGATGTGAATCTCAGCAGGCTCTTGAACCAAACTCCGCTCTGAAATCAGTGGCACTTAAAAAAAAAGCAACACCTGTTATAATGTAATTTCATATTGGCTACCAGCTTATTAAAGTTGAAGCTCTCTGCCAAATTATAGCCTTGAATTCAATGACTGAAAAATACGGATGTTAGGACATTGTTTGAGAAATAGATGGATGTATTTTCGGTCACATTTAGTAGCTACATTAGTGTGCTTGGTCCTATGGTACAATAACCCATCAAGGTCAATCGATTGTCTTTGAAGTATTTTAAAGGACTTAAACCAGGGTTCTTCTAAAGAATTAATATATTAATCTGTCTTCTTTGAAATTTATCTGGAGAATGCTATGCAGAGTGTGGGATCCAAATTGAGTATTTCTTGTAGTTTTTGACAAGAATTACCTCTTCTTCTTTGATATCAAATTCCGCATTGAAACTGGTGAGTTTGTACAGAGAACCACTAATTTTTGAAAAATATTAATTTTTTGCCTGTAATAACCAGAAAATCCAATGAATAATTGTATCTGTTTAACATCTGATGTCATTGAAAGCCCTTCACCACTAGTGATCAGTGTGTTGTCTGAAAGACACAAACTATCACTTACCACTGGGGGAAAACATGCTCAACTGCCTGCAGTTGACATGCTGAAAGTCGAAGGAAGCTTGTGGTGTTACTCAAACCTTTCTCCAATATTGATTCAACCAAGCTTGGATGCACAGTCACTGTGCACACTGCACAGTGACTGTGCCAAAAAATCTACATATGAACATGTGGAGTTTGGATGGCAGCTTGGCTGGAGCATGCTGAATGTCAACTGCAGGCAGTTGATCAAGTTTTTTTGCAGTGTACATAGCTTTCAAGCCTAGCTTGTGATTGACTTACCTAATATTTGGAAATTCAGAGGCTTCCTCAATTCATCCCATTCTAAATCCACACTGTGGTACTCTTAAATGTTGAAAATTAAAAAATCATTTCTTTTACTCTTTTATTCTTTTATTCTTTTATTCTTTATTCTTTTATTCTTTTATTCTTTTATTCTTTTCCTCTTTTCATTTATATTTTTCTATCTTTTCTCATACTATAGGCCAGAAATCAGCATATCTGATTGGAGAAACAGACTCTACAGCTTAATTTACCATATGGTCACCTTGGACAGCAACCTCTCAAACCCCTTGGATCAGAAGTTACACACCCTCCTTGGCCACCATCAGTACATATCACCAACCAACCACTGTCATTTAAATATCACACTCTTTACAAAACCCAGTACATACTACATAACCAAAAACTCATACACCCAATACACTCAATCACATGGTCATGTACACATGCATGCAGGTTCATGCAGTCTGAATTAGTGGATTTTCCAAGATCTGATCTAATTTAGTGTGTTTGGTCTGATCACATGACTCATGCAGTCTATTTTAGTGTATTTTCCAAGATCTGAACTAATTTAGTCTGTATGTGGCTGTTCATCACTCACCTCATCCAAGATCTGAGCTATTTTAGTGTATTTTCCTTCTATGGCACCACTTTTTTGACAGGATGTGCAGGCACATCACCTGATGGCTGTGTATTTTAGTTCAGTTTTGTTTGTTCTAGTGTGTTCCATGGTTTTTCCAGGCCAGCACAAATCCCACATTCTAGCTAAAATCACTCAATGCTGTGCATTCCGTCCAGCCAAAATCCCTCATTCTTGTCTATATAAGCCTCATTCTTGTCTATATAAGCCTCATTCTTGTCTATATAAGCCTCATTCTTGTCTATATAAGCCTCATTCTTGTCTATATAGCTCATTCTTGTCTATTAAGCCTCTTGTCTATATAAGCCTCATTCTTGTCTATATAAGCCTCATTCTTGTCTATATAAGCCTGTATATTTTTTGTCATTCCCCCTTCCTCACAAGATCTTGGTATCAGATTTTACACATACACTTCTTAGTCTTATATTATTAGCCCCTCAATATTATAGTTTGTCAATCATATTTACCCTTATCTATATTACTAAAACCCTTATATAATTCAATAAACCCTATACAACCCTTTCATAAGGCCTTTGGTTCAAGTACTGGTCAAGACCTAGGTCTAACAGGTTCATTTTCCATAGGCTATTTCCCCTTTCAAACTCAAACCCCTTCTCAATTAATATACCCCCATCACTAGGACCTTGTCACAGGGTGGTATGTGACACTGTAACATCCTAATCAGACTGTAGCCATTCAGCCAGTCTTGTAGCCTTTTGGTTAGGCTCAATGCTTTGTTTGATTAGGATGACTCAGCATATGACAGACCTGTGTTCAATCCCGGGTTGAAGCACTTACTCCCACACATCACACATCACTCATCATCATTCATCACTCACCACTCATCACCACTCATAAATCATAATCCATCTTTATCAAAACCAACTTCTGTTCAGTTCCCACTCTGATCAATAATCTCTCACTCACTCTTCAACACCCCTTTTTCATCTATCCACACTCCATCCACTTCTAAAAAAAAGTAGTATCTTGATACACCCCTCCTATCACTTTATTAAATCTTGAAATCAAAGATTAGAGGTTTTGGTAGTGTCTAGAATCACATAAAGGCAGATATCCTCATTCATCCCTTTCAACACTCTGCAAAAGGTCTTCACTGACACTGTTGAGCTTTACAGTGGGTCTTTACCATGACTGTGATGTGGGTTTGAGTCCCACAGTTGTCCTTGTCTTTTCAGTTTATGAGCCCAGTTATAGCTCCTAGCATGAGCTTTAGTCATCTTTTTAGTCATGAGGGGAACAGCTGCATACCAATATGGATTGATAGGGACTAGCCTGGGGTCTCAGATGCTTGGCATAGGTAGGGGTGTTGTGCCTCTGTATGCCGTGCATCAGAAGGCCTAGCTTAACAGGTGTAGTAGGTCTTCACCATGATTTTGATGTGGGTTGAGTCCCACATTTTCCTTGTCTTTGTCATGGGAGGTAATTGACACATGCATACGCTGTAGTGGTGGTTGTTGTTCTTGCATGATCTCTGTGGGATGAAACTCGGCAAGGAGGTTTTTTCCTTGCTCTTTCATTGCTTTCAATCAACTCAATAAATTATCAACACAACCACCAAAAACACCACATTGAGAATACTCAAGATCCAGTGAATCAACAGGTGACACAAAGCAATAAATTCTCAAATTTCAGTACACTCATCACTAGTCAATTCAACCAAACAGATTTGGTCAATCAGACATCAAACTGAGGAGGATCAAGGTACTTAAACCATCATATTTTCCTCAATATTATCTTTTGTATATTTCTTGCTCAATGTTTGATGATTTCTCAGCTTGTCTTGTGGTCTGTTATTTCTGTTGTAGTCGCTTGTGTGTTTTGTGTCTTCTTGTCAAGAGTGTTGATTTAAGCAATTAGTTTCTCCTTTGATTCCTGAGTTTCAGTTGTGTTTCTGATGTCTTTTCTCTCTCAAATTCTTGTTATTGATTTTTTTATTTATCAATTAGTTACTACTACTGGCTGCAATAGAACAACTTCTCAATAAAGAGTGACTCAACAATGTTCATCACAGTCTTTTAACCAAGTTTCCTGATGTGTCTAGAGCTTGAGAATGTATAGCTCCAGTGCCTCATGAATTATCTAGTCAAAAATAGGAGGATTGGTTCAAATGGAAGTGGATTTATTGATTGGAATGGCCAAATAGACATTCAAAAATTTCCCAATCTGAGCCTCCCAGATCATCATGGTGAAAACCTGCTTAGAGGTTGTGGGAAAGAATATGGAAATGGTAAGTTGAAGTAATGAAACCTTCTGCAGTTCCTGGTCAAAGGCATCCAAAGATAACTTGGCACAATCAATAGTCACTAAAATTTTTGATATAGCATGTGTACATAACCCTAGGTGCCATGAAAGGTGTGATAAAATTCCCAACAAAAGTTTGATGGACTTTCTGCTCAATATCAATTTTTTCTATGCACATTTTAGGAGAAATGGGGCATGTTGTGCCTAATGACATTGTGGTTTTGATTCTCAATGCTGATTCTTTGGCAGTGACTTCAATGTAGATATTGTGGTGCTTCCTCATTAGGCAAGGCCAACATATTTCATATATTCTTGGATGCTGTGGAAAGAAAAACCATGAAGCTGATGAACTGAGATCTTCTGCTTTGTTTGTATTGATTACTCTTTGATTTTGCTGTGGAAGACTTGAATTTCACTTGTGATCATACCCCAACACTCTGTCAATAAACATTTTCTGTTACTGCCCTTTGCTGTTTGCAACCCAGAAAGAGATTCTGAATATTCTGCCTTAAGTCAGTTTGAAGCTTTCTTGACTCTTGATATCCTCACTCTGTCTATGAAGATAGATAGATAAGATACACCACAGGAAAAGAATCACACTTTTTATTGAGTTGAAGTGCATTGCTGAACCTATTTTGAGCAAAATTGAGCATCAACCATATAGTGGTAAATATCTGAATGATGTGAAAATGCATGGAATTAGATTAGTAAAAATCTACATTGAACCAGGCATTCAGAAAATGATGTCTTACCCTGAGGGCTTGGTTGTAAATCTGATCTTGAATGTTAGAATGAATTGGTTTATAGGAAACTGTGGAGAGCTACTCTGAAATATTGGTTGACTCATCATCTGATTTGTAGCTTTCATTTTCAAGTGTGTCTTCTTCAGAAGTATCTTCAGAAGTGTTATGACCTCTTCATGGCTCAGTAATCTCATTAACATGTCATAAAGAAATGGTACAAGGTCTTTTATAAGGAGGATTTTGTGAATTAACTTTTCCTCACCAGAGAAGAGCTCCAGCCCAACCAAAGCTGTGCTTTGGAAAGACCCATAGGGGTAATTGCCTCATGGTGGTCTCTGGGACTGAAGAATTTTGATGGCCTGTTAAAAGCTATCCAACAATGTCAATACTTAGTTAGGAATAAGGGTGAGAATAAAGTGAAAGAGTTGAGGTGTGTATCTCTTGTAGGATCAAAGATGACCAAGCTCCCCTACCAACATGTGACTTGGTGATTTTGTGTCACAGACAATCCACCATTTGCATGGTGGCTTCAATGCCCATTGGTTGTGCCCAGAATCTCTTAAGAGATGCAATTTTGATGTTTTTGAAGTCAAAATGTGGATGATGAATCCTTTTGGCATTATTTTAGCGGGTAGGGGAACAATAGCATAAGATAAGGGAAAATCTCTAAGAGAGTGATGAGGCTAGGGAAGGAAAAACCAAGTAAGATAGAAGAGAGGAGCAGATCAATTACCAGTGATGTCAAATATACCACTGTCTATGAGATGAAATGTGTTTTAGGACAATCATGCAGCTCAATCCAAAGTACAATGGTACAGAAGAGACAGTGCAAAAACACAGAGGCAGAACAAGGAAGTAGGCCTTCATTCAGGCCTATCCATTGATGTAACAAGAAGAAGAAACTTGTCAGGGAAAGTGAAAGAAACAGAGGGGACAAGTTTTGCCCACCAAAACTGCTTGCAGCTCTCAGGCCAAAGTGGCGACTTGACTGGCAAGCCCCTCCCTGCCCCTCCCCCTCGGAGTTTGCCGTTGCGCTGCGACTGGCGCTTTGCGCCGGCCCTCCATTGGATTATGCTAGGGGTGTGGAAGGACTGGCAGGTGGTTGATGTCCGTTCAGCTGCCCAGCGGACATGATGATGTGTTGGGGAAAAAAATCAGCTGTAGGAACCTGCACCAGGTTCCAATCAATGGGGATACGGACCCAAAGTTTCGAGCTGTAATAGGTTTTCAAGATAATATTTTCACACTTCAAACCCACCTGCGAGGCTGGTTTGGAACTTTTGAAAATCTAAAATCGCTCATTCCCATTTCAAAGGCCAACGCGAAAATGTTTCAAAAACGCTTTATAATTGCCGCGCTTTACAAAATTTGATTTATCAATGGGCCATAAACCTCGTGGTGGAGAGGTCATGATAAGGCTCATCGGCTTCCCCGTCAGTGGGGTATACCGCTGGACATTCGTGTGTTCCAAATTTGTCCTGGAATATTTTGGCCGTGCGTGTCAGAAAGCGCAGCTCATCTCACTCATCGCCCTGTCCCATGCGTTGTTGAATTAGCTGCGTGGTTGCCTAAAGCAGCATTCTTTCGACAGAGCACGCACTGTTGCGCTACCCTTCATCCTCCTCACTCCCACCCGTGTCGCACTCTCCTGTGGCCTGTGCCGCGCCGAACGATCTTTTTAGGGCTCAGGCCCTGCCGTTCGTTGGCCAATACAGTTCATCGTACTTGTTGTACACTGCCAATTACACGTTGTGGTTAACTAATTTCTTTCCTTAATTTACGCGCATTTGAGGGACAGATACACCAAACAAATATAGCACTTTCTTTTTTCCACTCTCGAGCAGCAAGACATCTTCCTCCTTCTCAAGAGAATTCCACTCAGATGATGAACGCTTCAGATGAACATGAGCCTCGACCAACACTCTCACGTGTTACGATCGATGATGAACCCTCGAAACAGGTTCGCAACCATGCTCCCCATTTACACGCTCAACCGGGAACTCGCAATCGCTCAGCATCCCAGCCTCAGTCTGATATCATATCACCCAAATCTATATCAAGTGAACAAGGAGAGGAAGACTCCCGATCGCTCACCAACCGATACCAGAAAGCACTAGGACTTGGCGATACCACACTCTCATCATCAACTCGCACGAACAAGAGTCACAATCTAAACACTAGGCAGAAGATCCTCGGGCCGGCGCGGAGCTTTTCAGTTCAACCGATGAGGAAGACTTCGATTGGGATGACTCTGGCGAGTCTGAATTGGATGAGGCGGAGCGCGAGGAACGTCAGAAGCGAAAACTACAAGCACAGTACCATCATCTTGAACACGAGAACCACCTTCGTCGCGCTAGACGACTCAGGAAGGCTTACCTCTGTTTCATGAGATTATCAAGGCCAATTAGGACTGCCCTAATACTTATCTTTGGATGCAGTATTGCCATCACGTTGAGCTTTTCAGTCTTCTCTCGAATTTTCCAATTATGTGTATCATGTTCATCCTCGCTGACTTGCTCTTCAATTATACCATTCAACACACAGCCCAGCTATTATTGTCATCCTTTGCTATCCCAAAAACCCAGCCAAAATTCACGTCTTGATATGGTCCATCTGGATGTCGATCAACATCGCCCTCTCCTGCATAATCTCCATCGTGGTGGACATATCCCCGTGATAGCCATCAAGTTATCATGTTTGATCTATGGATCCGCACCTGAGAACTTGAAAACACAGGTTGAACTATGGATGGGTGTACGGACTTGGACAAAGATAGCATTCAGCTTGACAGGGTGAGTGTAGAGAACAAAACTCGTTCTAGCTAGAAATGACTTACCTTGGTGTGTAATATAGGTATTGGGCTACTTTGATGGTTTTGTTTCTACCCATGTTTCCATTTCGCCACGATACCCAGTTGGATTATTTCTATTGGGTAAAAGAGTAAGTTATCTGTTAAATATAAATATATATATTTCTTACATTGATGAGTAAAACAATTTCTCTCATCATCCAGGTCACCGGCGCTTTCTTCGCGACTGGATTGGTCTTACTGGTCGAAAAGGTCGGTCAGCTATAACACTGACTTTCAAATTTGTACTTTTTCCTGTTGACTTATTTTTTGTTGTCCTGAATGACCATCACAGATCTTACTCCAAATCGTCAAGATCAATTTCCATAGGACAAGTCTTCAGGATCGATTGGAAGAAAATGACAAAGCATTGGTAAACCCCAACTGAATTTTCAATCAAGACCATGTTCAACGGAGCTTGCTCAATTTTAATATTCCCGTGCTCGGTGTCACCACTTGAAATGCAGCGCGCCTTAGATAAATTAGCGGCCGCCAAAGATGCAGCCAAAATGCACAAGAAATCGACGCCGTTCACATGGTCAGGCGTCGCAACTGGTCGCAACACCCCGGCCAAAATGCCAGGCTCTCAAACACCACATCATCCAAAAAAGATCAACAGAACCCCTGGCTCCACCGTCGTAGACGTACCGATGGCCTCAATGGTCTCTCATACCACCTACTCAGGCTTAGGGAGTAAGTGGCTCCGACTATTTTTCACCCTCACAATTGTAAGCGTTTTGTTCTAATCTTTAGAACTTGCATAGTTCCGGAAGGTGTCTCAGCAGCTCAACTCAAAAACCAACTGGAAGCTGAAGTACAAAAGAAGAAGCGGTCGGTGAAGCTGTCGAGCATGACGGACCAAATCACGAACGTGATTGCGCAAGTGACGCTCAAAGACGGCATGCACACTGCCGACCACCGGTTGGATGCGGCGACGCATTCCGCGAAGAAGCTGGCCCGGAAGCTGTTTGAAGGGCTTGACGAGGACAAAGGCGGGGTCCTGACACGCGACGAATTCGAGCCCTATTTCAAAAACCGCGCCGAGGCCATCGAGGCTTTTCAAGTCTTTGATAAAGACGGGAACGGCGATATCGACCGCAAAGAAATGCGCAATGCTGTCTCGCGCATCTATCGCGAAAGAAGAGCCCTGGCGACGAGTCTAAAAGTAAGTATTGTGCTGCCAGCTGCATGATGATGAGTACTCTTGGTGCTGATCATCGTCTCTTCATCTGCAGGACATGTCATCTGCAGTCTCCAAATTGGATGGGTGAGCATTTCTCTATCCACTCCTCATCAGTGGTATTGCGGTGCTGATACTCGGAAGCGTTTGGTGGTAATTCTACAGCGTCTTGCTGGGGCTGGCATTCTTAGTCACCGTCTTCATCTGGCTATTTGTGTTTAATCCCAAAGGAACTACCGCTCAGCTCGTTCCAATGGCCACTATCATTCTTGGATTCTCCTTTAGTGAGTGACCTTCTGGCCCCACTTGATGCCAAAATGAAACCGACCCACTCATAATGGTATTCGGAATTATCTGTGTATGTTTTTAGTATTTGGTAATGCGGCTAAGAACCTGTTTGAGGTAAGTGCACAATGAGCTAACTATTAACGAAGACTGCTTTCGAAGATTAAACTTATGCAATGTCTTTTCTTTACAACAGAGTATGCTCTTCATTTTCAGTATTCATCCGTATGATGTGGGAGACTTGATTTTTATCGGTGAGAATTTCTGCGCCAAACTGCCCTGATCTCCAAAATAAAAATGACGGTGCGGCCTTATTGACTGCTTGGTCGCCCGCGCTTCCCTCATCATGGCAGATACATCGCCGATGTTCGTGTTGGAGTTTGGGCTCTTCTCGACCACTTTCCAGCGCGTTGATGGGCAAGTCATCGTCGCGCCCAACTCGGTCCTTTTCGGCAAGAAACACATCCTCAATGTGCGCCGTAGTGGCCCATGTGGGAAGTGGTGCGTCTATCTTGGAATTAAACTCTTATCTTCCCCCGTCAACTCATCTTTCATGATACGCTTTTGGCTGGCTTGTTTTCTTTTTTTTGTCAAGACCAATGTCATGGTTAGCTTCGATACACCCCTAGACATTCTCCACGAATTCAGGACTCTCTTGCGCCAATTCGTCGCTGACCATCCTCGTGACTGGAAAGGAGGGCTAGTTCTGTTTTTCCTTTTTTTTACATTTGTTTCTGTGGTGGAGATGGTCAATTGCATCCCTAACATCTTGTTCTGTTCTTAGACTGGACGTCAACATTGAATTCATGCAAAACCAGAACTTGATTCAGTTGAGTGATACTTCATCAGCTACATGACTTAGGCTGTTGGATTGATTGTTTCAAAATACGGGTTTTTATTTTGTAGGTTGGCTGTTGCCATGGAACATAAGGGTAACTGGCAAGATTGGGGCGCCCGCTGGGATCGACGGACATCACTGATGAAGGTAAGCAATCATATATCATGTTGACCAAGCAGGCCAAGTGCTGATATGGCAGTGTTTTTGGATGCAGGAGATGAAGCGGATCATGGATCAGTTGAATATGACCTACAAGCTGCCACTCCAAGTAGGCAGCATCCTGATGCTTCTGATACCGAATACAGCGCACTAACCTAGCTTTTTTTTTTTCACCACAGCCTGTTTCATTTACTTCACGGACGGGTGGCTCGTCTAAGTTGCGCCATTCACTTCGCAGCAACAAAGTATTACCTTCCAATCCCAACTCGCCTTGCGTGCACAATGGCCCGCGCTCCGCTTCTGATGCCCCTTGGAATCCTGGCGCTTTCTGCTCCCTTGGTATCCAGCCACGTAGACCACTATAGATTTCTCCAGCCGCGTAGACCACTATAGATTTCTCTTTATCTCCTTTTTTTTCATGTCATGGCGTTTGGAGGGGGCGAGGGTCTGAGTACCTGAAGGTTGTCTTTATTATCATTACTGTACTTATTCCGTCTATCTATTTTGTCAATTATACAGTATCTCCCTCCGTTGCATCCAAGCAATATAACCTTCGTTTTTCACATGGAGCTGTATTCTTGTTGACCTTCTCCTTATTGATGTGATTGTCGTGCACCTCAATTGAGCGGCTTGCACATGTTAGACCAGTCTCCTTGAGTATGTTGCAAGCCTCCGGGATGCACACTTGTTCTAGGAAGTACACCTTTTTGCAGAGGTTCCACAGTGCTCCACTACCAGAGCTCTCTTTTTGGCATCACCTTGGCCTTTGTTGACTCTCTTAAAATAAAAGACTGATATTTCAATCTCAAGATCAGTAAGGTGAAGGTGCAGGAGTCGCTCTTTCTATCTCACTCACCAAAAAAAAACCTTCATCTGTGTGAGTTCAACAATAAAGAAAGTGCACCTTTAGGTGGCTGTTGAGCGCGGGACAGCCTGCGGACTTCGGAGAGGGCTGATGGAGGACGAGAGTGCCTTCGAGGATTCTGGTTGTTGCAAATGTGAATATGGTAATGAATACCCCCACCACCTATTCTTGTATTAGTAGTGCGCAACAGTCCAATGTTAAGAGCCCTAATAATAGTATTCATAAATATGTGACAGCAGCGGGACCCTGTTCTTTCCAAGGGCTTCTTTCGTGTGGCCTCCTCCTTCTGCTGCCTTAGCCAGGCCCATGACACTATTGAGCTTAACCTAAACTCTCATCGGCGTGAGGTTAGGTTTGAACTCTGATTGATGAGAGTGACAAACTTATTTGATCCTGATTATATAATCCAACCGTAGTTCCCAGTTGTATTTCATCTCAGTTTCATTTCTGTTCCTACTTCATTCATTCTCGTCAATCAATCCTCAACTTACACCTCACTCCTCCCTGTTATTCAGGTATGATGTATATTTCTCTTCATCTCATTCAACACTTCAACTCACAATTGTTCATCTCCGTTCTTCATTTCAAATCTCAGGTGTGTGCTCGCGTCGTCGTTGTCTCTCCAGTCTCTAAGACTGTCCCCACTCATAACAGTGTCTACTGTCATAGGTTAGCTGTCGTCTTGTATTTCATCTCAGTTTCATTTCTGTTCCCACTTCATTGATTCTCGTCAATCAATCCTCAACTTACACCTCACTCCTCCCTGTTATTCAGGTGTGTGCTCGCGTCGTCGTTGTCTCTCCAGTCTCTAAGACTGTCCCCACTCATAACAGTGTCTACTGTCATAGGTGTGTGCTCGCGTCGTCGTTGTCTCTCCAGTCTCTAAGACTGTCCCCACTCATAACAGTGTCTACTGTCATAGGTGTATTCCATCTCGCTCGCCCATTAGGTTATGAGCCCGCGCTCATCGTAATCCTTCTCATACATCGATTACTCCTCACGACGACATGTCTGACGGCAAGAATCTACCAGTTCTTACGTCCACCAACTTCACATCCTGGAAAATCAAAGTCCAGGGCTACTGCATGCAGCACGGCCTATACAAATTCCTGACCAACAGCATACCCCTCGCAGCGGCTGTCGATCCCGCCAAGAAAGAAGAGTGGGACGAAAAACGCCTCAGAGTCACCGGCATTCTTTACCAATGCATAGGAGAAACAAACCACCAACGTTTCATCACCAAAGACAACGCTGAAGATCCATACAAGATCTGGACAGCTCTGGTTGGATACTACGAATCCAAATCTATCCAGAACCAATCTATTGTGTATCAGGAATTCCTCGCCCTGACGTACAAAACCTCAATCTCAACCTTCCTCGATGAACTCGATGCACGTCTAAGTAGTCTAGCCGCTGTGGGTCTCGTTGTTGGGAATCCGGAAAAAGCCGACATCAAAGAATCTCTCCTTGCGGAGGCAATATTGGCCAAACTACCAAGTGAATTCTCATCCGCCAAAGAAATCCTGTACCAAAAACGACCTCTCACCATCGCAACCATCCGAGAATGTCTCGATGGAAAACGCCGGAAGCAGAGGCGCCTTCTTCGTCAGCTGTTACAGTCAAGCAAGAATCGGCGCTGAAGGCTAAATCTTCGTCGAAACCGTCAGGTGAAAGCAGCTATCCTCAATGCTCCCCTGGGTGGCACAATCCTGCTACTACTGGACACACCGAAGCGGACTGTCGGATGAAGCGCCGAGCAAAGCCAAAGGCTAAGGCAGCAGCTTCTGCTCAACCCGAACCTGAATCAGACTCGTCTTCAATCGCAACGGAAGCTAGTGGTTTCATTTGCATCCGCAAAGCACTATCAGCAGTGGTGTCCAAGGACACTTGCTTCCTGGACAGTGGAGCAAGCCATCATATGTTCAGCGACAAATCAAAATTCACCTTCTATAAAGATCGAAAGACACTCATCGAACTAGCCGACGGAAATACTCTTGAGTCAGTGGGTGAGGGTTACGTTCACATCGTCGCTAAGGACAAATCTACGCTCAAGCTTAAGGCTCTTCACGTGCCGGAACTTGCAGGGACCTTGATCAGCTTTGGTCGACTTTATGAGAGAGGCTGTGAAGTGGTGCGCACCGGGAAGTCAACGTTTGACTTAGTTAAGGACAACTCCATTCTACTCTCTGCCGAGGTCATCGATGGAACATGCAACATCAATCTTTCGCCATCTCGTCAAGGTCAGTTCAAGTCATCCTCCTCTCTCGTGGCTAATCGGACGACAGCTGTTGACATCAATATCCTTCACAGAGCCGCTGGACACCCAAGCGACAAGGCTCTAAGGAAGATGTTTCCCGGTATCATCGCTAATCATGTGAAGTGTGACGCCTGTGCTTTATCGAAATCTCATCGATTGCCATACTTGGGTTCATTACCCGAAGCCACTCGCCCATTGGAATTCATTTCTATGGATTTAAGTGGAAAAATCACTCCTGTGTCGTTTGGAGGAAACCAATACTACTTCAAAATCACTGATCATTTCACCCAGTTTCGCTATGTCTATCTGTTGTCGTCCAAATCTCAAGCTTTTCAATTTTTCTTGCAATATTATCGAGAAGTTACCAATCACCATCAAACTCAAATCAACACCATCTTCGTTGACGGTGGAGGCGAGTTCAACTCCCGCGAATTCACTTCCTTTCTCAGTGAAAAAGGAATAAAAACCCAAGTCACAGCTCCTTACACGCCACAACAAAATCCAGTGGCTGAGCGCGCTAATAGAACAACATCTGAAAAAGCACGATGCTTGCTCAAGCAGGCGAATCTCCCGTCCGAGTATTGGGCTGAGGCTGTATCAACAGCTGTTTTCTTGGAGAACATCACTCCCATGCGCAAGCTCAAGTGGAAAACCCCGTATCAACTATGGTTCAACCGTCCATTCAATACCGATAGGCTCAAGCCATTTGGCTGTGTCGCTTTTGTCAACATCCCCAAGACCTTACGGGACGGAAAATTTGGAGACACCTCAAAGAAAGGTCTCTTGGTAGGTTATCAACAAGGGGCGCACAACTGGCGCGTCCTCCTGCCAGGAGGGAAGGTAGAGCGCTGCCATGATGTCATCTTTCATGTAGCAGAGTTCCCAGGAGTCTCTACCTTCGCACCTTCCGATCCTTCATCTCATTTTGATCCACTTTCAAGCATAGAATTCATTGAATCCAAAAAATCGGCTCTGTCCAACGCGTCAACACCCTCTTCCCCTAGTTCGGCGTCTCAAGATGTCCTGGACTGGAGGTCAGCGGAAGACGACTTGGATCTTGAATCTCCTCAAATCGATGCAGCGTCTTTCTTTCCCCATTCAGGCGATGACATCGAATCCTCGTCCTCAGACATTCCTGATCCTCCGCCATTGCCCACAAAGAAAAAACCAGGATTTGATGTAGTTTTAACATCCGACATCGCTCCGAAAAACATCAGTTCCTCCATCGATGAGTCTAACATTCTGCATACCAAGCGCAGAGCGAACCTTGCAAGAGCTCTTGCTGCTTCTGAAATCCCTCGGACGTACAGAGAGGCAATGCTGTCTTCCAATGCATCCTGTTGGTCTCGCGCGGTCGATGAGGAACTCTCAGCGATGGAAAAACTTCACGTCTGGGAAATATAGCTGATTCCTGGCAACGAATCCCTTCTTGGTACCGTCTGGGTATTTCGCAAGAAGAAGGATTCTGAAGGCTTGGTGGTCAAGTTCAAGGCTCGACTGTGTGCTCAGGGATCCATACAACTTGACGGCTATGGCTACACCTACGCTCCAACCGGCCGTTCTACGAGTCTTCGTGCGGCACTCATTGTTGGGCTCTCCAGAGGCTACAGTATTCATCAGATGGACGCAAAGAATGCGTTTCTGAACGGCAATCTCACCGAAAAAGTTTATCTTCGTCCGCCACCAGGCCTCCTTGTGCCGAAGGGTTACTGTTTAAAGCTAAATAAAGCGATTTACGGTCTCAAACAAGCACCCCGAGTCTGGTATGGCGAACTCAAAAGTTCTTTCTGTCCATCGATTTCTCGCCATCATTAGCCGATCCCTGTCTGTTTACCTCGCAAGTACCTCAATGGGAATGTTTTGTGCATGTCTACGTTGACGACATGATTATCATAAGTCATGATGTGGACAGATTCAAGAAGCTCATCTCCAAAGCATTTCGGATGGAGGATCTGGGCGAAGCGCAACATATTCTAGGCATCAAATCGTTCGATGTGATGCAACCACGCTTCTTCTCAGTCAAGAAACTTACACTCGATCCATCCTTGAGCACTACAACATGATTGATGGCCGGCCGACCAGCACTCCTATGTTACCCAACTCTCGCCTAATCAAAGCCACCGAC